>BMAT01013379.1:148608-165417 GCA_019649035.1 Elysia marginata | reverse complement strand
GTTTTTATTTTTTTTGGGGGGGTGTCTTTTTTGTTTGTTTGGTTGTTTGCTTGTTTTTAGTTGCAGTTAAAGTCTTTATCAGTCTTTCTTTTTAATGAACTTTGCACTTCACTCTTTTTCTGGTGATATTACACAAGTTGGGGCGAATGCCCTTATAGTTATTGCTGACAAAGCAATAGTTTGCAGGGAAATATTGTGTCATAGGTATGAAAGGTGAACGAAAAGTTGAGAAATATTAACCTCGACGAAAGATAAGAGAGAATTTTTATCACAGACCGACATACTTTACAGTCGTTTTGATTTTGGGAATGGGGCTGAATGGGTGAAACAAAGGTTAATTAACAGGTAAGAAACCTAACCCTGTAGTAAGGCTTATCTTTCTACGCCATTAAACATTGGGAATCAAGAGGGTTTTTAGCACAAAACTTGAAATGCTTAACATTCTTATAACATTTCAGTTTCACAAGAGGCGGCTTCATGTTTGGGATTTCGTGCATTCCCTGATTTATAAAGAATTTAGTTTCGGATTTTTAGATTCCATAAATGAAAAATATGAATTTAAAAAAAAATATGGATGGATCTATGAAGTTCTTACAACTACGTCCGAATGATGCTGAACAATGTTCAAAGAATTCGCAGGAAATATTTTAAAGACACATAGCAAATGAAGACATAAATTTTGCAAGTTACAGAACGATTGCGATCTTAGAGAATGGACAACAGATTGTTTTCACTGCACGGTTTTAATTGCAAAGACAGAAAAAAAAATTAATTCCTAAAAATGAAAACTGCAAGGAAGTAAAACTGGCTGACTTTTAGAAAAAAGAATTTCATAAGATAGCGTAGCAAAATTTTTATTTTCTTGGTTGAGCTGGTCATGAGAACCAAAAGACACACAAGCAGTCATAATAATTGGGAAAACACTAAGTTCAGCTTATCGGTTTAAGCACCATTTTAAATGGATAGAAAATTTAAAGGGTTTTTAATCATAGAATCAAGGACTTACAGCTATCAATAATGGCTGTAATGTAGCGACTCAACGTGCAAAGGACATTCTCTTACATAGAGCTGGTTATATCTTGTGTTTAGTACCGACATTAATTGTTAAAATCTGGTCATTCGATCAAACTTAGTTCACATATAATAACTTTTATATTTTCATTTTAACCATTATTTGTTTTAGCAGAGTTTACGCATTTACCATTTAGATGATAAAATTTATTCAATATTTGCATATAAATTCAATTGAATAAAAATGAATTTTTATATGCTTGATGAATTTTTTAAAATTTGCCACTTTTTCTTTATGCCAGGAATCACAGAGCTGAAAAACATAAGTTCTTAAAAAAAACATCGAAAAAATAGAAGGGATTTTTAAATCATGTTCATGTACTTCATCACTCAATCTCAAGCCTAAGGAAGTAGGATAAATAAGTTTTTGAAAATTGGAAGAGGAGGTACGGGCAGTCACTGCGAAAACAGTTATGATTGATAGTTATATATAATTATATGCTAAGAACTACATGTACTAATCAGCAGTGGGTATAACTAGGTTTAAACTAACACATCTCAAACCTGTACGCCCTGTGGTGTCCAAACTTGTTCCGCATGGCGTCGTTGAAGATGAGGTGGTACTTGGGTTGGGAGAAGTTGTAGCGGAGTACAGCATCCTTTTCCGTTTGTCTGAGATGTTCCTGGAAGGCAATCTGCTCGAGCTCTGGTTGACCTTGATTGAGCCACGGCCAGCTGCGCTTGTCAGCGATGAAATCTAGCGTTTTGTACCTGCGGGAGTTGGAGGTTGAAAAAGTAAACAGTCTTAGGTTTATAGAATCGTTGCATTCTTCTTCTTTTTTTTTCTTCTATTTCTTCTTCTTCTTCTTCTTCTTCTTCTTCTTCTTCTTCTTCTTCTTCTTCTTCTTCTACTACTACTACTACTACTACTACTACTACTACTACCACAACAACATTAACAACAACTAAACTACTACTACTACGACTACTACTACTATTACTACTATTACTACTCCTACTCCTACTACTACTACTACTACTACTACTACTACTACTACTACTACTACTACCACTACTACTACTACTACTTTCTTCATTTCCTTTCCACCCATATTTTTTTCCATTTCAGTGTAGATAGAGAGAAAGAGAAGTGAGAAAAAAGGATAAGACTAAGAAAATAAATAAACGGGAAAGAAATTGGAAATGGTTGGGATTGATCAAGGGAATGGAGTAAGAAGTGAAAGAGAGGGAGACATAAGAGATAAAAAGGAGCAGGGTTGAGACAGATAAGTATAAATGATTATCAATGAAAAAATTAATAGTTGAACGGGGGAGTTACAATTAGCATAGACGTTTGAAAAGAAAATCAAATGTATGAAAAAACTATTTGGTGAAAAGAGCTACCTGTTCTCTGTTCCTAAGATATCCAGGTCTATCTTGAAATTCATCAGGTGATGGTGAATAGATCCCACGGCGTCCTCGTGAATCCTTACACACGTTGGGAAAGAGAAAAATGTAAAGGGAGGGTTTTGGCCAGCTCTGCAGTCATGAACTACGCTAAGCTTGTCAGATTTCAAACGTGCTAAAAGCGTGTATAAATGGATTTGTTTAACATTCAAATGATTCAGAAAATTCATTCGTTTTTACTAGATCCAAATATATTGATGATTATAATTTTCAGGTATTTTAAACATATGATATTTTTATCTCTCTTTTATCTCCTTGTTAATTTGTGTTACGTCATAGTGTAAGATGCTTTGCGAAATAGTAGTTTTTGTTAAATTACAGTCGCCTATCTTGTAGAAATGATAATAATATTATCATCATCATCGTGGTCACCATGTTAAAGATAAGAAATACTAAAAGTAAGACCTCGCGAGGACTAATTTTAAAGTTTAATATCAAAACAACAATTTATAAAACAAGCTGCAGCCCGAAACTGTTTGACTAAAGCTAAACAAGTCATGAGGAGATGTATTCAAAGGTTCCTTATCACTCTGTCTAGCATATTTATCCGACATTCACGGATGAGAAACCCTAGGCTGAGATACGTTGAACTTAAAGAGTCATTTTTAAATGCACTTTGACGAATGGTTGAGTAAACTTTTAGCGTGTCTGGCAAAAAAGGAAAAAAAAATAGCTGGTATGTTAAGAGATACCGTACTTTGTTGTGAGATATCTACACAAATGACTGCAAATATAGGATTACTGGGTTAAACAAAAGCTAAAATGATATGTATAAAATACCACATGCCACATATAAAATTTATAACCCTTCTGTCTTTTTTTTTCAAATATTTTTATATATGATAACTTTTTTTGTAAGCTTTCATATGTCTCGCATTCTATCAAAATAAGTCGTAATTCGAAAGGCTCAGTTTGCAGATATAAGCTTTTAAAGTTTAGTAGGTGTTCAGAAGTCAATTTTTTAGATATTGACGCTACAACCATTTCTAAACAGTTTTCACACCAACCTGGTGTTCAAATTTCATGTTTTAGGTGTTTAAATTTAATTGATATAGTTGCTAAGGCCTCAATAACTTTATAGTCCTCTCAACTTTAAAGGCTGTTTTCTGAAATTTCACAAATCCTAACCCAACCGACTTCAAATGGCCATAACTTTATACAGAAGTATGATAGAGTTTTTCTGTTTGTTGTATTTGAAAGTAGAGAAAAAAAGCTTTTCCGTGATACCAATATCTGACTGCCTTCCAATTTCGACTTAAGACTCATTTGGACTAGTCGCAAGACATTATGCCTCTTATAAAATTATTGCTCGTGCACCCTTTCCTAGAACTCATAAAAACGTACAACGCAATATTCAAAGTTGTAGCTAGTGAGCGCGGAAAGAAACAAAATGTTCCCCCTGTATATTATACAAAGTTGTCATTGTATGTGTTATGTTTATGGCACATGTACAGTTCTGGTATATCCAAAACCAACATCCTATCTACAGTCTGAGTTAGGAAGTATGTCTTATCTCATCTTACCTAAACCCAAACGGCTTCTCTGCCGTGCTATAGTGCTGAGACATGACGTAGCCCGTAGCGTGAGACGTGACCTCCACGGCCCCGTTGAGGTGGAAGACGATATCGAAGATGTAGTCGTAGTTGTACTCTACCAGTACTGTGCGCACAATCAACACACGGTCCACCAACCCGCCATAGTTGCTGTGGGTTCGTTAGGATAACGTGAAGTTGAGTCAAAAGCTAATAAAATGAGTTATTTTAACGATTCTTCACTTTGCATTAAAAAATATATTTGGTTATTGCATATTACTCAGCGTTTGTCCCTAAATTATTCGAAGTATGGTGATTGCCTGATTTATTCTAATAAAATTTTAATTCGTAAATATTCATAGGTAGGCGCATTTTTATCTTAAACAAAAACGTCATAGCCTGGCTATTTCTAGTTATCATTTTTCCTAGACTGGTCGCTATGTATAACAAAAATATTCAATAACACTGTCTATGCCAGAGGGGGGGGGGTGCGGCTTTTCCACGATAGTCCTTGGGAAAGATTTGTATATTAAAAGTAAGTGCTTTTAAAATTTAAAAATATAAAAAAATGTTAGTTCAAAACTATTCTCCAATCCTATGTGTTGGGAAGAATTCTGTCCACGTGTATGTGTGTATGTATCTATGTACATATCATTAAAAAGTTTTTTTTCTATGAATAGTACAAATGCCTGCTTTGATTATCATGAGGATGTTTGTTTCAAAAAAAACAAAATCAAAGTACTATTTTGACCAGGAATTTTTTTTTAAATCACTAACTCTTTATAGATTAGGTTTCAAATTAGGTGTGCATTAAGCCTTAAGTTTTGATCGATTCCACGAAACCACACTCATGGTGTGTAGAGCTAGAATTACATTCCCGTCTAGGTTTGTCGGGTTTGGGGCTTAAATCTAATCCATTCTTCTTAACCATTACGGCTTCTGGACTTTTTTTTTCAATTTGTTACAATTCAATTTCTAAAAACTGTTAGATCAGTTAGAGACATGGCGCGATGATGGAAAATGTAGAATATAGTATCATTAGGTTTACAAGACTAGGTGGTTATTGCGTGGATAAAGAAACTAAACGTAACTATCTCGCTTGTGTGTGACCATTTTGGGTGCCGTTACATTGTCAGTTTCACCGGAACATACCGACCATTCGCCGCGTCGTCTGAGCGATGTCTCCGTAACGGGACTCCGTTGTTATGCTCAAAAACGCAGAAAGTATTCGGGTGCGTGATTGGGCCATTCTTGGTCTTGTTGTAAACAGGCACAGACAAGAATGTGGCATGGTCAGGGCAGTCCACGCCAGGTACAAGACCGTAGGCCTGGACAGGAAATAACATACCGTTATTGGACTTCATCAGTGGGTTTAGTTATTTTTCTCTCAAGCTAACTCAGTACAAATAGTTTTTATTGGTTCAATAAATCAAAACAGAACGACTAGCATAAGGCTAGGAAAAGTTGCGGGAAATATTTTTAATACTTTAATATCTGCTTCAGGAATAGTTTTCACATGAACCCTCCCTAAATAAAAAGAGCATTCCTTATGATATGCGCGCAGTAAACCTGATGGTAGCCAGCCACTGAATCACTTCATGAGTAATGGTTGAAAGTTTAAGGTATTTAAGGTAGTGGAGAGAATTCGGCTCTACGTGAAATTGGCCGGAAAATTTGCCGCTGTCGGCATTATTTGAACCCTCGACTTATGAGGTCTTCTTACTTAAAGCCTTCTCCATCCAGTGATGGTAGCTAACTTATTTTATTTTCCACGATACAATCACCGGTAATTTGTTGAAGTCATTATTCATACTGAGATTTTTTCCGTGTTCATAAGCAGAGATAAGAGCAAAGATTGACGTAAGGAGATATACGTAGAGAGGGGGTACATAGAGGGGATGCAAACTGATGGACAGGTCTGCACACACGCAGCGAATTCAAGAGAAGAAACCTAAAAATAAAAAAAAAGTTTAAAATGAATAAGAAGTAACTAGTTTGTAGGCCTGTAAAACATTTTATGTAGTACTAAGCTAAACATTTCTTAATTGTCGCTTATGGCTCTATCAAAGAAATTAATGTATACACTGTAGTCTGAAGGTAGTTTCCCTGAAAAGTCGGTTATCTCCATATTAGGGGAAATAAAGCAAGCTTCTCGCTGATGCCAGTGATAAATTGTTTTTCTGTCCCTTTTTTTAATTTCGCAAAGCACATTTTTACAATGAATTCCCACCTTATCGCCAAGGCCAAAGGCGCTATCTGAAAGATGTGCGTAAAATGTAGTGGGATTGGCGCCAGCGTAGATAACTGCGACGTCCTGTAGACTTATCTCGTAGGCGATTCTTTCCCCTGCCCACCTGACGTCCCAAACTTGAGGCCCCGAGGCCATGGACATGCGCAGATTGAAGCTCCACTTCATGTAGCGGATATGTTGGTTTTCAACTCTGAAACCACAGATTTAAACCTTTTCATTCGATGATAGCAGTGGCTCTGGTGGCTATTCGTGGAATGATGGTGTTGTGGCTGTTGTTGATAATGATTAAGATGTTGGCAAAAATGGTAATGGTATTATGGTTGTAAAATTTTCCAAAGAAACAATACTTGAGGCTAATACATGTGTTACACTTATGAAGTCACCAACATTAGTTTATTCAAAAAACTTTGCTTTTTTTTCTTATCTCCCGCTGGGTTGGTATTTTCCTTACTTGCGCTTCTCCAATCCTGTTGCGCTATCCCATATAAGGGTGTTTAGTGTTACAGCATTTCAGATGTTGCGTCATTCTTTAAGATTACTATATGTATATAATAGTATAGAATAAGACCGTTACTGGAAATCCATTCCACTGCTTCGAGATTAGTTCAAATTTTCCAGTGATGTCAGTACCTTTGTTCGTTTTGTTAGCCAAATAGCCCGTTTGAGTTGATCTTAAGAAATACTGGAATATCGTGTTTCAAAATTCTTTTAGAATTTATGACTAGGAAAAAATAAAATTAGAAAAGTTATAGTAAATGTATGTTAAATAACATTGCCAGCATGAAGTGGAAGAAAATGGCTCATTTTAGAGTCAATATTCAAAATTATCTAAGTGAAATTGTTTCACACATTACTCTTACATATATCTCTTTCCTTCTGGTTCAAACTGTCTGGAACCTTCTTGGAAGGTTTCTGGGAATTTTTGTCCCCTCATGTCCATAGTTCCAGGGTTGGAAGTTTCCCCTGGTACAGGTTTGGGAAACGTCCGCCTGATTCTGGGGGTTGCTCTTCGGCGATAGGCTCGGACAAATGCATCGATAGAATGGAAAGTCTGACCACCATACTCCATAGAGTCTAAACGAAACTGGTTGCTATCTGGATGAAGAGGAAAATCCGCATTATTTACGTGATTTAAAACGACCGCGCTGGTAAAATCAAATCACGATAATGTTCAGGAAGCATTATTAATAACACCATTATTGTCAAAAAATAATAGACACTATAATTGCCCGCTTTTGGTATGCAAGTACTCGTATTCACCATGCTCTATAGCAACAATATGAACTTTTTTCGCAATCTCCTAAATCCTTTACTATCTATCTTTCAAATATTCACATTTTCTATTTGCTTGGTTAGGTTTTCTCGTCATAGGAAGAGCAAATAAATGCTTGGCTTGATACCCTTCATATAGTTAACCGATATATCATGGAAAGAAGAGTTCAAGTAATTTGGGAATACGAAAATAGAGACGTGAAGACAAAACCTTAGGACCAGAATTTTTGTCATACAATAAAGGCATCAATGTTTTGTTTATACTAGGAGGTGTGGAAACAGAAGTGGGACTTTTCGTGTTCAACTCCTCACACTATACAGTGGAACAATTCACTTGTTTCTTAGTTGCTGTATGATATGTGGAGAATCGCTATGGCTTGTTTGCAACTGATATCTAGTTTGTTGTCGTCCTCCTCTGGCGGCCTATAACGTTATTACAGAGTTCACGAGCTTGGTTAGGTTGTTTAAATTTTAATGTCTCTTTTCAACTACAAGGTTATATCAGCGACGGCGCTTGGGGCAATTGAAAGCGTGCTGCCACACATTATTCTGACACCGGGCCGACCAGACTTAGCACTAAATCCATGATGCCAGACACAAGGCGGATCAGCTGCTAATACCAATTTTAAAGTCCTTGGTTTGACTCGGTTGGGAATCGAACCACGCACCTCCCGATCTCTGAGCGAGTGTCTTACCGCTAGGCCTCCGAGCCGGTCAAGAGTTCACGAGCGTATGTGGTTTTGCTAAAGGCTCTTAAAGGACGGTACCGTAGTAGGCCCCTACCGGAATTCAATGCTAAATAACTTTATAAACTATAAGCCGTGGCTAAGGGATAGCAGATCTGGCGAATACAAACGAGAAGGAGAGAGAGATAAGATTCTATGCAAACAAGCGGATTAAATTTCCAACGAAAGAAAGTCCACAGGCATGCAATGCGGTATAGATACTTTCAAAATCTGATACGGTGTGATAACCCCCTTAATTATACAACCTTTGAAAAGGCAAGAAAAGTTTGTCAATTGTTTAGGTAGCAAAAAGACTTTGAGTCGAGAGAGCTACTCAATTCTAAAACGGGCCTACGGCTCTGACAATAGGCAATCATAAAAGTACACTCAAAGTTAACAAAAAATAAGTATAGATTTCAGACACGTTATGTTCTGGCGCTCACCTTTTCCTGTTTCTTTCATCACAAACATGAGATCCAGAGGGTTGATGGTGACAAAGTCTGAGGGGTAGTAGGCGGTCAGCACAATCAGAGTCCGGTCTGAGTAGGCAGAGCTTGTCTTCTGAGACAGCAGGACGAGGCAACGGTGCTGGCAATTCACAAAACTTGCCCCATAGCTCTCACGGATTATAGTGTTGAATGCTACATTCATTTGCCTTGCTAGGCTTCGATAGGCTGCGTGGATACCATAAGTTGGGTGAAATCTGAGATTAAGAAGAAGAAAGAACAAAAGTAACGTATTACGTACATCTGCGTGGTTTAACTTTGAGGGTTGAGTGTGGGCCAAAACACATGCATAAAACGCCGATCATGATTAATCAAGTAATATCTCAAATTACAATTTGGAACTCTCCGTAAGGGTTGTTCAACTTAGTGTTGTAAATTGACTTAAGTTAAAGATCTATAAGTTTAATAATTTCTTTTCATTTAACTAGCATGCATGCTGTTGCTTTCGACGCAATCTTCTCATGTGTCTTTGCATTGTGATTCGGCTATCTATGGGGGCTAGCAAAGGCCATGCCATCCCATTGCTAGCTCCCCTCACCCGTACCTCCATGAAATTGCGTCAAAACAGTCTTCATTGTGAAACCATCGTACAAACTTGTTCTCACCTATAAGGAACATTACTGCTACTCCTCCTCGGGTTTGGTTTATGGTAGGTTGGGTGTGGTAGAGGCCCAATAACCAGCTCTTGTACCACAGGCGTAGCCCAAGCTTGCGGCTGTTCCAAAACCACTTGGGCCTCTCTAGGAGGTCTGGGGCCACGCCCCTGAAGGAACAGCAAGGCTGCGCTTTTGTTGGGCACATGAAGTTCAATGGAAAAGATATGGTTTCCAGATTCATCATCATATGGCCTGATCTACGTAGAAAAGAGAGAACCAATGGCGTGTACAACTGCAGAACTACATTAAGGCTGACTACATTTAATTTCATGTAATGGGACTATGATTATTATGAACTACTCAATTAACAAGCGTTCCAGTTAATATTGATGACCCGCACCAGTCGCCTGTTGTTTAAGTCAGTTATATTTACATATTATAATTTAAAAAGCTTATGATGCAGCAGTTCTCTGCAGTCTAGATGAAATAACTAGGCTTTTTTTAGATAATATTTGTACCAAACGGAATATTCAATAAGGGTTTTTTTTCTCTTTATTAGGACAGAAGCTGCCGGGCGCGGTAAAATTGTTGTGTCGTGTATTTAATGCTTTATTGCGGAATACAGGTTAAAGTTGTTTTTTTTTAAATGAGAAGAACATTGTTCTAAGTACTGTGTGAAGATGTTAGCCAGTGTGAGCAAAAAGTTTCACTGTTTCTCTTGCAATAACTTCAAAAACTTCACTGTTTCTCTTGCAATAACTTCAAAAGCTTCACTGTTTCTCTTGCAACAACTTTTCAATGAAATACAAGGGTTTTTTATGTACAAAAAATAAAAAAGGCATAAGAAATTTCACTCCCACAAACTCAGTCACAAGCTGCAGAGTACATTGTTATCATTATAGTCAAAAGTTGTGTTCTGCCATTTGCAGTGCTTTCGTTAGGTGAAAATAGTTCTATAATCTTACACTTGACTTTATCAGTTACTATGTGCTTTAAAAAAATTGAAGCCTCTTCCAAAAACTCAATGGATACCAGCAAATGATTCCTGTAATAAATGAATGTCTTCCTTACCCCTAGTCGTTGCTCTTTTCTCAAGTAGTCATAAACAGCCTGTATCTCTGTGACCGAGAGATCTTCGAAGATGTTTTTATACTTCTTTGCCTCGGCCCTTAGCTTCTGTAAGTTCTTGTGATCTGTGGGGCAAAGAGGGACGTTGCCATCTGTCTCTGGGCACAATGCCGCAGTTAATGAAGAATTATAATTTGTTCGTTGTAGCGGGGCTGGTGATGCGCTCTTATGATCGCAAGAAACAGGCGTCTCGGAGGCGAGATCAAATGAGGGTGTGGACGCAGTGCCTCCACCTTTGTAGAGCAGAATGACCAAGAGAACATTTGCGAGGACGGAAGTGGTCAGCGCTATGGTCAAGATGGGCACGCGGTGACTTGTTCTTTTGGGAGCTCCTCCATGGCGTCGATTCTAAAGAGTTTGAGACAATAAACAAGGATTATGCAACTTTTACCGTAAAGTCTTGGAACCCTTTTTTGAAGCGTAAGTATAAGCATTTAAAAATGTAATGAAGCAATGACTTCTCATTTTATAGTAAAGTCATAAACTTGAAGGGTATGCTTTGTATCGTTTAAAGTTTTTAAATTTATTTTATTAATGTTGTGGATTTTTTAAAGCTCGATTTGTTACATTTTTTATATAACTCAGCCCATTAAATACGATTGTCCCAGAAACCTCTCACATCGTCTTGATTAATTGTTTCACAACATCTACATAGTCTTGTAACCCCACTAGCTTCAATTTATTTACACATTCCACAGACCCTTAGTCGACGTATGTATCTCATTCTGGACTAATCTTCGTAAATATTTTTAAACAATCAAGCCTAATAGTATTTGTTTAGTATGCAATTTAGCACATAGTTAACGACAGTGACTTTGGGGGATTTTTTTGTGTGTGTGTGTGTGTTTTTTTTTGTTACCCGAAACAGTAACTCTTTCATACCAGCAATGCATTTGGGATATAAAAGTCTGTGCTTTTTCAAGCAGTGTGTTTATTGGCATATATATTGTTATCCAACAATAAAGATCTCCAAGTCTAGCACTCTGCGCTTTGATTCTTTACAATGTGGATGAAACTATTCAAACAGAACCAGTCTGAACTTATAATAAAGAGTAACAGTACTTCTTGCTTGATAAAATCGTATAAAAATCATAAAATTTGCAAACTTCACTCTACATCATTCTGTGAAGTAAAGACACTGTGAGGTCATTTCCTTGTGTAACTTTAGCAAACTCATCGCGTCTATGAGAAAGAAAAAAAAAGAAAAGTCAAGAACTTTTTATTCTTCTACAGAGGCCAAGATGTGCAATCACTTATGAATGTATTCGTAATTCAGGAATTAGTTTTAACGTTATATATTAACAAGATGGATGGATGCAATAAAAATTAATTACGTAGTCCTATCATTTACCGAAAGTAGACGCCCCCCGTTGAAAGCGTGTCCGTTTCTATAATTGTGACCATCCTCTTCATCAGAGTAGGGGTGCTCGGCAACCAGGCGGGATAAGCTTTCATCTTCCTCTCCGTCCATTCTCTTATGTTTCTCTACTTTTTGTTAACTGAACTTTATTTTCAACAGGCTTCTTTAAGGCACATATTATCAAATACATGTATCCGCGTAGAATTCGCTTCAGCTCTCAAAAAAAATTGTTGACTGTGGAATCTGTACTTCACTCTAGTAGGGCCACCTGTAAAGTATACATTGAATGATAAAAGCTGTTCCAAAAAATGAAATTAGTTACACACAACATAGTTTGATCATGTGTGTTTTCTATTCCATTGTAAAAGAAAGTATTACAATACGGCGCAAAGACCTTTTTGAATAGCTGATAAAGTGCGCTCATTTCTTTATTTTGCTTTACTCTTACGTTTTAGGCCCCAACTGTTGTGCATCTTGGCTTTCATCTTATAATCATGGTGAAACAAAATAATGGTCCTGAATTGTAACCACAAGTATTTTGCACTGACAGTGACATAGTCCGCCCACGCAAGAGGAAAAAGAACATACTTCGTGTTAGGACAGCTTTTGTACTCGTAGCTATGGTAGATCAAGCCTTGATCTCAAAAGTGCAGCCACGGAAACATTAATGCACTAGTAATGGCCATACCAATGGCGTTTTACATTTTTTACCTCTGTTATAATTATTTGGGTATTCTGAACTACCGGTACTCTAGTTGAATGGGCCGTTAACGATATTTATCGAAATCCCTTCCGCTATCATGTCTGCAGGGATTAGCAAAGGGCGCGGGAGATAGGTGTGTGTTACCTTGCGCTCTTTTATCACTGGTTAGAACAGAACATTTGCATCTCACAGATTCTATTTCATACATTATCATCATACGCATTTTAAAATGTACTATAATCTGCATAGTTTTACATAGTAAAAATAGTTCTTGTTAAAATAGCTAGCGGTGTTTGAAGGTAAGTTTAAAAACATTTCAAGTTGTGTTCCAATAGAGTCATCGAAAAATATATGCATATCTCCAATATTTTTCTCCTATTCCTGCGACATTTAAAAATGATAAATTTCAGATTAAAGTTAAATTTAAACGTTACAACCATTCCATTTAAAGCAGCAGCACAAGCAACAATCAAAATTACAAAGAATTTAATATTTGAACTTGTTTAATAGACTGTATATCGCATTTACTCATAATATAGTCTTCTTTATATGCAACACTAAATCTTAATTTTCTGTTTGAGAAGGAATACTAGCTTCTCTATTGAAGTCTCTTTTCTTAACACATTACTTAAAAATTTGAAATTGCGATGCATTGGAGAGTCAAGTAAACACTCTCTCCCTCTCTCTCTCTCTCTCTCTCTCTCTCTCTCTCTCTCTCTCTCTTTCTCTCTTTCTCTCTCTCTCTCTCTCTCTCTCTCTGAGACTCTCTCTCTGCCCTTTTTGCCAATCCTTTGCTTCCATGAATCCGCCGTCTTTTATTCAGCGTTTGAGAGAGTCAAACAAAGCAGATACTCGAATCCAACGGTAAACAAAGCTGAATGGAAGTTAAAACAAGTGCCTTTGCTTACAGCTTATTACGATGGATTACTAACCAGAGAAGACGTATGCCTTAGGGGAAAGTCGATATTAAGTAGTGAAAGTAGTATGGTTTTTCCTAAAAAAAAAAAAGAAAACAAGGGGACGAATCTAATGAAAATTGAAAGTAAAAGGAATGAAATTAAACATTAAAAATCCGTTTATCTTAAAGAACATTCGCCCACCACACGAAGCACATACTTTCTTTGTGGTAGCATGGGTAGTTATTAGGATTATAAAAGTTGTCGATGTAATGCTTGTTATTGCTATTTCTATTTTTGATGTTGTTCTAACTGTTATGTTGATTTCTTCTTTTTTGTTGTTGTTGTTGTTGTTTTTGTAGCTATTTTGTTGATTTGCTAATTTTGTTGGTGGTGGTAATGGATGTCGTGGTAAAGGTAGCAGTGCTAATAAAAGCGGTGGTGATGGTTGTGAAACAATAGGGGTACTGGCAGCGATAGAAACGGTGGCAGAAATTAGTACAATATTAAAAGAAAGGAAGATAAGAAGAAAGGGATGGAGGGGAACACACACAAAAATTGCGAGCAGAAAATTGTGAGAAGGAGAGGAAGGGTGGTGAAGGAAGAGAAGTAAAAAATAATTTTATAGGAGTTTTGAATTATAATGCAGTTAAAAAATAGGCAGATGTGCAGAAAAAAAAAGGAAAAAAAATTAAACTGAAAAATAACGTTTGTAAGAGTTATGAAAATGGTAGTAATTTTATAAGAATCATAACAATAACAATAACCATAGCAATAATAGTAATAATAATAATAATAATAATAATAATAATAATAATAATAATAATAATAATAATGACGATGATTATAATAATAATAATGGCAAAAAGTTGTCAAAATTACAATGTATGCCTGTATCGTCATTGAATAAAGAGAATAGTAAAGGTGTGTACGTTCTCTGATTTCTCGTAGTTTTATTATCAAGTTACTGTAGCAGATTTAAACACGTCTTACCTTATTATTTCCCAAAGAGCAGAAGTTTCTGTGCACTTAGAAGTTACAACTCTTTGAAATAATAACCCGTAAAGTGCAAATGATATGGATAGTGAGTGAATCAAAAACAATCTACAACTTCAATAAATTGATTTGATTGAACATTTTAACTCTTCTTCTATTGCATCTAGCTATTTTTATGTTGCAGAAAGTTTACGGCTTCTTTAAACCAGCCAAGAAAAAGTCACGTTAGTTGAACTACTAGATTGTATCTATGTACGTTTTTCTTAAACCTTGCATAAATATTTCTTAAAATGGCAATTCCAGATGAAGAAAAAACCAAGCAGCCTTTTTTTTACTTGAAGAAGAACACGGGTTATAATTTTATGTGGACTAGACTAACACTTTAAAGTCTCGTGTCGCATGTTTCAAGGCTGTGTTGACAGAAGCTAAACTTTGCCCCTTTTCTACCTGACATGCGCCATGCACTGCATTCACTCAGCCTGACATTCTGGTCGCTCAGTTCGGTAACGTGTCCAGTCAGTTCTCCCCAGCATCAAGGCCCCTATGTCACACAAGACTAAACAAGGTCAAAGCCTGATATGCGCCAAAGCCTTCGGTCAACGCGCGATGATTTCTGGAACGACTGGGCTCAATTCTCATGGTGGTCAAACAGGCATTGTTGTCAATGAAAATCAAAATCTCCTAAGTCTTTTCCAGGGTCATAGGTCGATCCAGACGGGTGAGGAGAGGACCACTACCCCCCCCCCCCCCCCCCCCCCCCCCCCCAGCAGTCACAGAACGGGTTCCACCAGGTGGATAGAGAATGGATCAAAACAAGAAGTGACCAAGAATATTCTTCTCTTAAGTTTCTAGTCTATGTGAAAAGCCACTATACGAGTACCCCTTTAGCAGTTTGATTGTTCAAATTTATAACGTCAAGTTTCATTGGTATCTCGCGTATTGTCCTAACGGGTGGAATTTCTGAAAAAAGGAAAAAAAGGCTTGCTTCAGACATATTGAATATGACTTGTATTACCGCATTTGTTAAAATCACCTATCCCGAACTCGAATCTTTCGTCCTGTACCTATTATACCCCTTAGGATAGCAATACAACGTATGCTCTTCTGTCTCCCCCCCCCTCCCACTCCCCGAATTCTATCCTTTCTACATATGTACGTCTTTGTCTCTGTCTGTGTGTCTTTTTTTTCTCTAACCATCTATCTATCTCAAAGCTGTACTCCACACATCTACATAATTGGGATCAATCTCTCTTTTTTTTCCTCCCTAACTTAGTGCATTCTATCCAGTATCATAGTTATGCTCTACAGTTCATTTCTTTGTCAGATAAAAAGGGGTCATTTTGGATGGAAAGAAACTAAAAAGTAAGACAATTTAAAAGCCACACTAGAAATGGAAACTTATACTTTTACGAACATAAATTAAAGAAAAAAAAGTTCAAATCTTGCAGCAGATTGCCGTTTTACTCTTCCCCCACTGTTTATCTGTCTGTCTGTCTCTATCTTTTCTTCTTCTTCTTCTTCTTCTTCTTCTTCTTCTTCTTCTTCTTCTTCTTCTTCTTCTTCTTCTTCTTCTTCTTCTTCTTCTTCTTCTCTCTCTCTCTCTCTCTCTCTCTCTTTCTCCCTCATCCCTCTCCCTCACTTTTGGTTCCTTTCGTATAATATTCACTTTATGTTGACAACCTTTGATAGTAAGGGATTTAATAAACTCAAGGTTAAGGGCATTTCTCCCTCGTATCTTCAGACGGGTAGCTCCATGTGCACAAAAAAAGTTAAACGGGGAGAGAGAGAAAGAGAGAGAGAGAGAGAGAGAGAGAGAGAGAGAGAGAGAATCAAGGGTAAGCGGATGGTTAATGGCTGCTGGTTCACTTAGTTAGACTTTGACAGAGTAAAACTATAATAAAAATGCCGCAAATATGTACGTTTTTTTTTTTCATCTTTTTCACACTGAGGCAGTATGCATTTGTCACTTGCGTTATTTTTTATTTACATGTAGTTTCAATACAAAAGGACTTTTTAAAATTATGTTTGCATTGCAAATTCAAACTCTACTGTTTTCCGCACAATAAACATACATCTTAATAGGGACCTCCAACTAAAGTTAGACATACCTTTGCGCCTGAATAAATGAGTTTGCATGGATTCTTTTTTTAACTTGACAGTTTTATCGGAAGTGACCAGTTTTTCTTTAACCCCCTACAGTTTCAATGGCATAGACGTGCATTTCACTAAGTCCATAGCTGCCTTTGACCTCATCAAACTATCGTTTTAAGAAGAGTCCCGATATGTGTAACGCCGAATAGTTCGCCAAATGACACCCTGGAGATAAAAAAAAAAATGAAGAAAGTTGTGGCTGCCTCTCTCTCTCT
>BMAT01013379.1:136709-147316 GCA_019649035.1 Elysia marginata | reverse complement strand
AGACTTTCTCTTTTCCTGAGTATGGGTGCGTGTGTAATTTTGAAGGATTAAAAACGAATAGCAAATAATTTACGAATACGCGTGGACCAATCTAAAAAAATAGTTCACAACCATGCAGCACACGCACAATTTGGAAAAGAAGGTAAGGAGACAAAACGATATTCCCTCAATGTTCTTTATTCAATCCCATTTAGTTAAAACATTTATATGCGTAATAGTCATAAATGTATATTATCAGTAAAACAGTCAATATTCTTATTTTTAGTGTACCGCAGTGCACAATGAAATACAGTGTATCAAAATTTAGCCGCAATAGCCAGAGTACAAAACTTAACAAAAATACTATTGCGTGATATTTTACTAAGGCAATATTAAATTCAGTTTTGCTGAGCATCAATAGGGTTTCCTACTCGAGCTAGCAATTTTTCTATGCTTTCATTTAGTATTGAAAATGCCATAATTTTCATCAATGTTGAGTGATACAGGACTACGGGAAAAGAGTGTAAGCACTAGAATTATTGCTAACTGAATTTTTTTAATGCCTTTTTATATGAACTTGCTCAAACTGTTTTGACAAAAATCTTCAGTTAAATTAAATTCTGAAGGACCTAACAACTCTGTCAAGCTTTAATTTGTTTATTAATGAAATTTTCATCGATACTTTATAAAAGATGAGATAGTGAGTAACTCGCTATATGCGCTCACTATCAGCTCTGCAAGCGAATTTTTAAACCAGAGATATTAAGGTAAGACACAGTCCTTTTTATTTTGTTATAAAATAATACGAATACAGTCTACTAGGTAGAATAAAATTGTGAAGCAAGTTGGGTTATACAAATAGCCTTTATGATTTCTTCCAAACCAAATCTAAAAAATACGAAAAGAAGTAATCGAAAAAAATTATCAAAAGAGTTGTTTCCAGTTCACTATATAGTTCGTATTATAACATAAAAAACAATACAATATAACTCAAAATCTTTCAAATTACATACGATCGAAAGCATTTGGTCCTGAAAAAATTGAAAAAGTACAAATTGTTGTCAGTATAAACAGCTCCACTTCATTGGTAGGTTCGGCTATGCTTTTTTATTTTTTTTTATTCCACATTACCTTATTCTGCAATCCATGACATAAATAATCAGCATTAAACCTGATATGGTAAGCAACTAATCAGCAAAAAGTATTCTTTTACATGTTAATTGTTGTTTAAACCTGAAAAAAGCTACGTGTATTTATCTTCCAAGGAATTTTAAAATTTGCCCATGTTTTTGTGATTAATGAATCTCTATTCTATAGGTGTTGGCAAATCTTTTGATTTTTAAATAGACTGCACTTACAAAGCACGCATTAACATTGCTGCTTTGTGGGATTAGACAACCTTTGGTAGCTCCAGATGTGTCTGTTACAATTTGGGCCGATTAAAAACTTGAATGGGTGAAAAATTGAAAAGATCCACCTCCAATACCAATAAAAGCATCGAAAATGTCCTCATTAACCTTCTTTCCACAATATTTTTGACTATCACTCTCTCAAGAGAAAGGTAATTGTACACTGAAATTTTTATGGCGGTAAAAAAATATTATAAGTCATCTTGGCATACATCTTTGAAATGTTATGAGGACAAAATTTGTTCAACATGCTGAGTAATAATGGTACATCAAAAGCAACATCATTAAAAATAAGTATTAAGCAGGATATTTTGCCTCAATTTGTTTCATTGAATCATGAAGAGAAAGCTAGACATATCTGAACTTGATGGCCTGTCTTGCAACTTTTAGTGACCTTCTAGCTGCCTTAAACCCAGCCTTAGCAGCCCTCTTTTCTGCTTTTTCTTCTCTCCTCTGCATTTTTATTTCTTTTCTCTCTGCCCTCATCTGTGCCTTCATTTTCTTCATTTGGTTCTTTGTCATTATTTTAATCATCCAATTCATGACACGAGGGGGAATATCATCTTGAGCTGGCTGTTGTGAAGTCTCGGAGTAAGGAAGTCTCTGGGTATCAGACGGGGGTAGAGTCATGCCATCCCATTGGTCCAATGCATTTCTGGCCCATTCTCTAAACTCAGGTGGGATCTAAGTAGATAAAAAACATAAAATATTGTACTGTAATATTTTTTGGCACTTTACACATGCAGGTGTTTTTATTTTCATCTTGCCATTCATTATGGCATAACAATAATTTCAAACATTGGACCTTCATGTTTCAGAAAGGAACGATGTAAACTTAAGGTCCTTATGTAAGCAAGGTTTAATATGAATTGAAGTGTGCACAGCCAACAAGAAGAAAACTTTTTCCTGGTTTCTATGTAAAGCTTTCTGTTCTTTACATTGCTGCTACTGTTGCTGTATATGTATTTTTCTAACCTAAAGTCAAACTGGCACAAAATGTGTCAGGCATTGATGATGTTGTGCATTAACAAGTAAGTAAATTCATAGAAATAATTATGTTGCTATGCTCTTGTTGCTACTGTTGTTGTTCTTCTTCTCTATTTTTATCCCTTGAAACTGTTCTGAGGGGGGGGGGGTGAGAGGAGAATGAAATCGATGGCTAGCTTAGATTATCTGAATTTGCACATCCAGTCATATCAAGCTATAAAACTTGGCTAAGATGACTAATCAAACTTATAGAAAGGTGTGTAAGTTGCTAATCGTGACTAAAGTGTGTTTGCACATCAAATTATACATGTAAGATAAGGAGAAAATGACTCTTACTTTTTGTTTTTGTAGAGTCCCTTCATTCTCCTCTTCACTATCACTAGAATCAATGACCTCACGGAGCCTGTCCATGTCAAACGCCTGATTGCGGAGTCTTGAGCTTGCAGCCTCTGGATCAACGGTGACCTCTTTCATTGGAGCACGACCTGGATTTCCACCAACTTCCTCGACCCATCTCTTCTGGAATGCGAGCAGCCATTTGTTATAGCAGGCCCTTGACTGGGCTGCACCTTGATTCTTTTTGCAAGTCTTTTTGGTTCTGTTAAGGCGATGGTTAATATAAGACCTAGCCCATTTGCGATACTCCTTAGGAACAGAATCCTGAAAAAGATAGGTTATAAACAATGCAATTCAAATTAACCATATTAGTATTATTACATACGGATAGATGTGAAAATGTTTTAATTAGAACAAATTGAATAAACACATTTGTCTCACAGCCAGGGCAATTGAGTTGGATGTTGTAATTTTCATATAAAAGGCATTAAAATATTGAATGATACATTTTTCTGAGCTCCCAAATGTTTAAAAAATTGCATGAAGTAAATCTACTTTAAGAAAGCGTTTTGTCAAATAAACTTTTCCGACATCCGACTAATTCCCACTGTTTACGAGCCATTCATAGACATCATCACATAATGTATCAGCTGATCAAATTATTTAAAAAGTGCCAGGCTTTTTTGGTTGTTTTTTATTTCTTACATTATCAATGCATGTAGTTTCTCCTCTCCCTTGACATAAACACATCCTTTGGTAAACGATTAAATTTGGTTTCCTCCAATTTGTCAAAATGTAGGCAAAAACAGACAGCGTTGTTATATAAAATGAGCAAATTATGAGGAAATTGATTTTGGAATAGCCACCTAAACCATATTGCGTTATTTTACAGAGTAATTTTCAGAGAACAGTGGGTGTCAGCTAATTAAAGTATCAAAAGAGTTTACAGAATTTTAGATTCAACATACCATAAAACTTTTACATATGATGCTTGCCTCATAAAAAAGTTCCAAACTATCTGTAAAAATGTATCATTTATTGTTTTGTATCCTAAATGAAACAAATTAGAAATTACTTTCTGGGTGTATCAATGTAATTGATCCGTATATTTTTTTTGTTTATGTCAATTATCTCTATAGACATACCTTAAACTGTTCCCAACTGCCGTCAACCACATTCTGGTCAGGCACTCTAAAAGTCACACCCATACTGCTAAATTTCCAATTCAGGAATTTGCGCAGCCATCTGCGGATTAATACAAAAAGTTGTTTTCAGATGTCAGTGTTTTCTCAATTAAAGATTGCAGGGGGGAAATTAAGTTTACTTATGGTTTTTTTAATAACTTGTGAGCTTAATTTATGTAAAGTACAGTTGATATAAAAAAGATAGCACATTATTATAAAAAAAGGTTAATATAAGTGTCCTTTAGAAATTAAGAAAGATAAAGGCATACGGGCAGAGAGAGAGAGAGGCAGACAGAGAAGTGATACAGTGTGTAGCAAGAGAGACAAACTCATCTATAAGTAACTGTATGAGCTCTCTAAACAGACACACAAGAGAGACAAACACATCTATAACTGTTTAAGCACTAAATAGACACATCAAGAGAGACAAACACATCTATAACTGTGTAAGCACTAAATAGACACCTCAAGAGAGACAAACACATCTATAAGTAACTGTATGAGCACTCTAAACAGACACACAAGAGAGACAAACACATCTATAATTGTGTAAGCACTAAATAGACACCCCAAGAGAGACAAACACATCTATAAGTATGAGCACTCTAAACAAACACACAAGAGAGACAAACACATCTCTTACTGTGTAAGCACTAAATAGACACCTCAAGAGAGACAAACACATCTATAATTAACTGTATGAGCACTCTAAACAGACACTCAAGAGAGAAAAATCATCTATAGCTGAATAAGCACTATAGACACACAAGAGAGATAAACACATCTATAACTGTATAAGAATTCCTATTATCTTTGTTTGTATTAAACCTCGCAGAATAGCTCTATAAAACCCTCAAGAAAATGAACATCTGAGATGAATTCTCTACTTAAATTAATCAATCTTAATCTCAAGTCTAGCTTGAATCCTCTACCCTAGCCTCCTTCTCTCTATAAATCTCCCTCATTCTCTCTAGCTCTCTAATTCCCTCCTCTCGGCATTTCACTTCACTTGTAGGCCTACCATGTTTAACCCTAGAATGTTTAGGTTTAGGTTGTTTAACTTTTAACGTCTCTTTTCAACTGCAAGGTTATATCAGAGACGGCGCTTGGGACAATTGAAAGCGTGTTGCCACACTGTGATGTAAGGAGCGCTTGTTCACACCACACCCAGTCACATTATCCTGACACCGGGCCGACCAGACCTAGCACTAAATTTATAATACCAGGCACTAAGCGGATCAGCAGCTAATACCAATTTTAAAGTCCTTGGTTTGACTCGGCCGGGGATCGAACCCACACCTCCCGATCTCTGATCGAGTGTCTTACCGCTAGGTGCTTAACCCTAGAATAGAATAGTGGTTTAACAACTAACAAAGTCACCATAGCAAGAGACTGAGCTTAAATCTTTTTGGCCCCAGAGTGACGCTGGACAGTCCCATATGGACTGGGAATGGGGAAGTGCTCCCTCGCGACTCTTGGAGCGAAGGGTTTAGTAATGTTCTATTATTTCTACTTAAAGCATGCCTACCTTTAAAAAAATTAAAATTAAAATTTCTAACCATACATAGGTTTTAAGAGATATAAATTGTTCAATTGCCAATGCGTCGCACCATTCAGTATGAACTAACAAAAGACATTATCTAATCATCTAATCGAACCGGGTCACAAAAAGAATAGAAAGCTCAGGGGGAAATACCAAAAACAAAAAAAAATGTATAAGAATTAAACAGACACAGAGATTAGAGGAGTTTACCTTGGGTAATCTGCGGGAATGATAATCTCTGCAAGAGTAGCTTCCCTTACTCCAGTTTCAGGATCACTGTCAGTCTCAGTGCCACTGCTGCTGCTGCTGGTTGAAATGTTGCCCTTGCTATACAAGTGATCTTCTTCCCATTGTTTGATGAAGATTCTGGACCAAACACGATATTCTCGTGGCACAGATTTCTAGAAAATTGAGGGGAAAATTGACATAAGTTTTTTTATGGTTTGAAAATTAGATGGATGAAACATCAATATTTTTAATTCCGTCACTGCCTTTACTAATGCCCTTACATACAGTGATGATATGTTTAATAAAGGTAAAACCTGTAAGAAACTTTGAAATTATGTTATCATGCAATTGATTTGCATTTCTTTTCTTTCATTTTATTTTTTTTTAATTTTCATTCCACATAAAAATGTGCTTGAAATGCTGTAATGATAAATAGTCAATCTTGAGGAAACAAAATGATTATGTTTCTATTGCATGTGATTGCAATGGCTATATCTGACACAAAAAGATAAAAAATGTCCTACATTTATTTTAACTTTCTTAATTGAAAAAAATTTTTACAATTTTAAATTCTAGGAAACTGCTTTGCTAAATTAGATTGAAATTATAACACGTTTTACTATAATTTTAGTCAGGATCTTTGGATATTTTACCTTCATTTCTCTTTTAATAGACTTCCAGTCTTTATTTCCAGCACATCTCTTGTCTTTCTCTTCAGCTTTTAGCTCTGGCCTGTGTTTTGATCCAAAGTGCCTTTTGAGGTACCACTGGCACCAGTTTTGAAACTCAGCTGGTACGGTCGTCTGGATAAAAACAAATGGTGCCACACATGCCAATATTAATTTGTCTTGAAAGTCAGATAAAATTTATTATCGTTGTGTAGAGGTGCAAAGTTTTTCATACTATCAGAGTATAAAAACAATCTTCTGCTCTGCTCGCGAATTTAAAGTTGCTGGACCTTATATAATTTTATCTAACATATATTCTCCCATGACAATAAGGTAAAAAGACTATGCATACATTTAATAAAGTAAAAAAACAATAAAAGTAGTCTTTTAGAATTCAAACACTATTGCATTTGCAAAACTTTTAGCAGTAATTACAAGATCAGGTAGACACAAAAACGTGTTTCTCCTTTACTTTGATATCTTTGAATCCTTTCATGCCATCTCCAGAGCAGTCCCTGCCCTCTTTAGCAAAGCACTTATGCATCTTTGGAAGAATCTTGTCCAGCCATTGCTCATATGTCTGTGGCACACCAGCTTCCTCTCGAGTCAGCTTTTGAGCCCTCTCACAATCACTGCTGGTAGAGGTGGTTGCATTGCCCACGTGAGCTCTTCGCCATTGTCTTATGTAACTCTTGGCCCATCGGCGCTGAGGAGCAGGAACTTGAGCCTGTAATATAAAATCGAGAGTACAACCTTAAAATTTCATATACCAGATAACACGCAAAATGCTGTGCAATGTTCTAAAATATTGGTGCCTCTGAATTCGCTGAGACTGAACACAAAGATAGAACCATTTCTTAATTGTTCGTCCTTAGCAAAGTTCATGTCAATTTTTACATTCAAACTAAGAGTGTGCTAACATTCTTTTGGTGCTGCTTGTTCCAGGGGTAGCCCAGGAGGGGGAGAGAAAATGTGAAGAGATCATTACATTATAGAAAGGGGGCAACAGGAAGTGTAGAAAAGAAATTACTGTATGCTGTTGAAAGTGCAAAACATACAGAGCATGCAAAATGTTGACATTGCCTTGGCATCATTTAGCCTAAATGCAAACTGTAACGAGCTATTACCCTGAGGGCTGTTTTCCAAGCTTTCTTATCACAATGTGCTGGTCGGTTGGAATCATCTTGAACAGGAAAGGAACCTGATGGCATCGGGCTGAGTGCATTGATCCTTGGTTGGTTGCTTCCCATCACCATGCCAGGCTGGGGAGGATACACAGGGGGATATCCTCCAGGTGTCAGGGCTGGAGCAGGTGGGTAAGGAGCTCCATGTTGCCCTGACCCGTAGTCATAGCATGGCTGGGGAGGAGCTGTAGGAAGAACTCGGGGATCTGACATGACACTCTGTGTGGCGGCCTCTGTGTTTTAAAACAAAAAAAAAATCGATAATTGAGTATAAATTAATCTATACATGCTACCTTTACTCGTGTTTTTCCCGCTTCCTTCATAAGGATGTTTTGCTATCTTTCTATGTAGATCACGCTGAGATAGACATAATAGGGAATGAGATTTCAAGAAGAGTAGCGGAACTTTCCTGGTGTCTCTCCACTATCTTATAAATACAAATATTACAATCTTTTAAAATTTATGCGACAGATTTTTTTTAAGATAAACTTTTTATTTAGCTCTATAGTTTTTAAGTTATAGATGTCAAATCGTTTATAAAAATAAGAAACTTACCCTAGAATCTAGGTCTATATTACAATAACCACTATAGTATTTTGGAGTGTTGTCTTCTGGAAAAGGGACGTTACTCTGGTTTTACCTCTAATCTCATTCCCTATAGGTATAGTAAGGATCATGTATAGCTGTAACTTTAAACATTACAATGTTTACAAATTAATTTACCTTAATAAGCTTGCAGGTCGGTGTAGATAGAAATAAAATAAAGGTCTTGTTTGGATAAAACTTTAAAAGGCTAAGTGAAACCATGGTAGGAAAAAATGAATAAAACGCACAAAACGATTTTTATTTTTAAAAAAGTGCACAAGTGTAAGGAACAATTAGTAGGCTAAAGCCATTTGCAGAAGCATTACTTTGGTTTATATGTCTTGCTGATCGCCAAAGTATATTATTCTCTACTTACCGTTAATATAAACTCTGAGAATAGGGTTGTTGGATGCAGCTAGGGCTTCGCTCAACTCCTCGTCAGATGACATCAGAATTAAATCACCCTCCACATCTGAAAGCGAACAACGTTTTAAATAATTATTAAAAAGGGTACTCAGAGAGTATTGCAGATTTTACTTTCTCCATAACATACAACTATATAGCCTATACCTATAGAAACATGGTTATAGAAATTCTTTTGATCTGGTTTCAGCCAAACTAAGCCTACAGGCCTCACAAGTAAAACAATTTGGTACAGCTTGGGCCTATGAGTATGAACGTGTCTAACATGCCTAGTAGCCTATTCTAGTTAGAGGCGCAGTAGTTCCTTTTTTAAAAAATGAAAATCTAACCATGAAACCGTTAAATATAAAGTATATTACCAGTCGTTCTTCATGACTGGCAAAATATCCAGTAAGCAAGATCGATTTTCTCGCCCCATAAAGTTACAGATACATAGTATTACATACCAAGCCTAGAGTGCATTGAAGGCATTCGAAAAGGATGATAACAGTTCGGTTTATATGCGGCTTAGGCCTAGTGTGCGAGTGGAGCTTTGCTTGGCTGAGTCATGTTATCAATATATTGCATTTTGTGTATTGTTAACGAACAGCTGACGAAAAAAGGAAGAAAACCAAAATGACTCACCTTTCCATGTCAGGTCAAAAGCTTTATCCCTCAGAGAAGGGAAAGTTGATGCAATGCGGGCAAGGAGAACACCAAATTGGCCACTCATTTGATATTGAGAATGAGATGCGCTCACACTCATAGGAAATCGGCGAACCTCCACTGTGGAGTCGAGCTTGCTGAGAAATACCTTTACTGTCTTCTCCATTCTGCTTGTTTAACTTTTTGATCAACGATTTTGTTCTGGAAAAAGAAAAGGTTTGACTTTCAAATGGCTATTAAGGCTAGTTAGGCCTTAGAGAGGAATCAGTACGCTTACAATCGACAGGGTGCAGCCTACGCCTGAAAATAATAAATGGAGAACATTCACATTCATAAACACAAAATGAATTGATATAAATTATTTAAAAACTAATTACAGCGAGCCTTGTATGTAATAAACTCATAAGATAATGAGTTTGTAAAAATTTTTGTTAAAAAGGACTCGTTTAAATTATGCAACAAAGGCCAAGTTAATTCGTTTTTTATTTTTATTATTATTTTACTAAAAAAAAAAAACAGATATAGCTCGCAAAGCACAATTTTCGATTTTCTTAAGCGCCTACCATTGATGCTTCCTCGGTGCGGTTACGGTAAATGAAACAGCTGAACTGCAGGTGGGCAAAATCGCCTCACTTCAGCGACTGCTGCGTTCGTTCTATTTCACAGGTTAGCCGAAGTTTACATAGCATATCGGTGGTTGGACAAGAATCGAATATGCAGAAGATGTGAAGCAAAGTCATTCAACTGGTTGCTTAAATTTCGGCTTGTTATCGACTTATGAGGCTTTATACTAGGAAATAATGTCTACTAAGCCCGTCTTAGACCTTTAACTCTCATACCTAGTCATTTAGAACGCACGAGGTTTTTATACAAACTACGCGAAATTCATGCATCTATTAATGTTACATAAGATTTACTGGTCTTTCACGGATAGCGATTAGGCCTCGGCCAAGTGTGTGTGGTAGCCTTGGGCAAATAAGTTTGTTCCAAGAGTTCGATAGGACATGGAAGGGCTGAACAACCTTACGGTTGACAAAGAAAATATTAATGTTTTCTTATGGCAACACTGCTGGGTTTAAGGTCTCTGCTCTAGTCATATCAATCAGTGACATAAATTATTGAACGTTAACGGCTAAATGAACTTTTAAAGGTTTTTTTTGTCAAATTATTTGGGGATGGGGCGAAAAAACAACAATACATTAATGAGATACTTAGCCTTCATGTAAGTCTGCTTGAGGGTGCATACTTAGTCATTCTACGTTAGAAATTTCAGAAGTAGCCTATCTGTGTAATCATAAGTATTGTAACTTGGAAATTAGGCCTGAAATACTTGACCATTAGGTTAATTAAAAGAAATGGAAGAGAGACAAAGAGGCAGACAGAGAAAGAGAGAGAAGGAGAGGGGGAGAGAGAAAGAGAGAGAGACAGAGAGAGAG
>BMAT01013379.1:119978-130361 GCA_019649035.1 Elysia marginata | reverse complement strand
GGAAAGGCTGCCTATATTTGATTATTAAATATGTTTCCTAAAATGATGGGGAAATGTACATCAAAAGTCTTTCCTTTAAGTTTCAGACTTCATTGATTTTTAGTTTAATGCCCATCTTTCTCTAAGTTAACACAAAGACATGATCAAATAAAATTTATACATTTGAACTTTCACTGCTTGTTGTTTTGAAATGTGGGAAAACATTTCAAAATACCTAAAGAAGAATGACATAGAATTCTCAATTCGTTAAAAGGATAAAAACTGTATTTTTTCTATCAAATGGATTCAGCTACCATTAAAAGTTCCTTAGTTTTGCCTTTATTCTAAACTTCTTGATACAAAATATTTAAAAGTATGTCTTAAAAAGTTTTGACAAATGATACAGCTTTTAACATTTAAAAGCTCAGGAAAACTTAA
Source organism: Elysia marginata (assembly GCA_019649035.1). NCBI lineage: Eukaryota > Metazoa > Mollusca > Gastropoda > Plakobranchidae > Elysia > Elysia marginata. Next base: position 129,944 of record BMAT01013379.1, on the reverse strand, counting down.
TAAGTTAAAAATGCTCCATTTGAATCATAAGGATAATTTAGAATCATGCATGGATCAAAATGTTCCAATACATGTATAACAAAGTTAACATATGAAACCCTGACCAGAAAGACAATCTTTAGTATTGTGCACAATTTTTTTTTGTGTAACTGTAGTGTAAAAGAACCAATGATGCTGCAATGTACCTCATAAAATTATAGTCTGGACTTTACATTATTTGAAACATTCATAACTGGACGATCATCAACAGCAGCCAAATCCTTTTGAATTTGCTCCACAACCTCGCTGTAGACACTACATTTCATAAGATACAAACTATCTCCTGGATAGCCAGACTTGCCATAGAAAGACTTGAGGAGCTGGATGGACTCTGACAGTAGGAGAGACATTGAAGGGGCAGCATGTACCAGCCCACAGTCTAATGCCTCAGAACCTGTGTATCTCTTTCCAAGGACAATGGCATCTGTGAAGTTGTGACCTGATCCCATCTTTGTTCTATTAATTTTAAAAAAATAGCAAAATATAAAGAAAACCAAAGTGAAGTGAAATCTATATATACCAGGAAACTAATATTCTTCATCTAAAATGTGTTTGACTTGAAGGTAGATTGGTTTTTTAATCATTATGAAAATATAGGGAAAAAAATGATGTGACTGCCAAAAGAGGTTTTTGTTACTAGTTTTTGTTTTGTGTACAGAGATTTATCAAATATCCTCTAAGCAGACCTGTCCAATACAAAACATGTTTCTAATTCGATCTTTCAAAATTGGAATTTTTTCCAGAGACCAGATGTTACAAACCACAGTGATTGGCTGTGTGCACTGACTATTGGTTTGAGAGCACATTCACTAAACAACAGTACCTAACCATGAAACGCCTATCAGAAAATGGCTCTCCCTGACAGTTTAGAACATACAATTCTGCTTAAGTCATCTCCAGGGGACATAGCCAATAATATCAACATAGGTAAAAAACTCAAATTATATGCAAATCCATAGGTTATTCTAATTTCTGTGACACACAAATGAAATACAAAAGAAAAAATGAAAATTCAACTGAAAATGAAACTCATATGAAAGTTGTTTTTTTTTATTATTGTCAGTACTGCTTTTGCTTGTGGCCTACATTCACTTTGATTTTTTTTCTTGAACTTCAGAGTTCTTAGTTTCTGCATGCCATTTAAAACTGTATTAGACTTGTTAGTTTTGGAATTGCCTTGGTAAACCATTTTTCAGTAGACAATCATTAATTTTCAATAGGCCTCAAAATCAAAACAGGGATAATGCTTGTCCACTTGTTTCCAATGAGTAAAAACTCAAGTTGGCCTATTCATGGCTGTCGCCTACATTAAGCGCCTCAGCTAAAGTTCTGTACATCAATGACCAGATCATTTACCATGATTTATCACTAGGCCAGTGTAACTTGGGTTGGGGTGAAGAAAGGCATGTGAAGGTTCAAGTTATGGCCTGTTCTATCAGTTGACAGCACACAAGCTGTAAGTTTACACACCTATTCCCTATTACATGTACATCCACATTTTCTTGCTGGCATCAACAACGATTAGCATTAGACCTATTGCTCTTTGTCTTGTTAACAGCTATCTTTGTTGCAAACAGGAAAGAGAGGGGTGAGGGAGCCGGAGGTTGGAATATTCCTGGAGTTTGTTCAACGATATTGATAGGCATAGTATTAGTAGGATTGGTCTCACTCTCAGCACGTTGTTTACTTTATATTATAGATCATGTGCTACACAGACACCTGCGAAACTGTCATCAGCGTTTATTACCTGCATACTCATTGTGTAAGCTAGGTCTATGGTATTAGTTGACCTGCCAGGTTTTTTTTTCATGATCATTAGAGGGTTATTGGCTCAGGCTCCAATCCTGATCTTATTTTGAAGGACTCATTGCTTTTAGTTTTACTGTTGGGAAGACAGGCCCCTAGCCTTTGGTATGCCTAGATCTACTAGTGCTAGGCAGCAGCAGTTTTGGATCAGACTTTTCTCTGTCCTAGACAAATGGCTTTCTAGACAAATGGCTTTCTTGAGCTGTCAGCCTTGTCTACCCACACAAAGTTTTGGTATCCCTCATAAAAAACCGCCATTGGTCGCCACTGCTTTTTCAGATGGGTGCTTATTAACAGCTAACCCTCAATATCTGGAGGTTGTTTACTATCCACTTCCTATGATGTGGTGGGTTGCAGTCGGTCGCACCAAGTCCAGGAATGATATGTTTTCTACGACTCTGCATAGCAGGTGCATTATCCATCGGATCCCTAGTTTTTTTTGTTTTTTGTTTTTTCATAAAAGGGGTGAAAACATTAGCGTTTTTCCCTCTACTTTGTTTTATCCAAGATCTAGAACTTATGAGGAAGTGTTAATAAATTTTTTCAAACAAAGGGGGAGGGGGCCTAGAAAAAAAATGGACTTGGTTGAAAATCGTGTTAGGAGATGTCAAGATAAGTGAAGCTGCCTGTAAGTGTAATAAATGTTAAGTATTAATATGAGCATCATTTCATCTTTTCAACACCAAATTGTAAACACTTTGATCTTGCAAAAGCAAAGGCATACCTAAATGCCCCACTTATTGATTTTACAAATAAATTTAAAGTTAGGCAATACCAACCCTGACAAAAAGGTTGCAAAACATAACCTGCAACCTTATCTTCAATGTTGATAAAGTCAATATATTAGCAATGCCAATAATTGCAAGTACAAACAAGGTTTTATGTGAAATCTTTGCTTCAGCTCCGTGGGTAAAAAGAACTTTCAAAGCTTTGTCCATTAATAAAATAACATATTAAGTGTGTAATTTGTTTCCAATTCCTATAATAGCTTTAAATGTGAATGCTGCTATATGAATTTTAATAAATGCATTTGTAACACAGTTGTGTCAAGCAGTGCTGTTGATCATTCAGTAAATTTTTTCTCAATTGCCCTATATAAATTATGATCTTCAAAAGTCTGAAATGGATATTATTTTTTTTCATTTGTAAAGAAATCCTTCTAAAAAGTTAAAAAACCAGTTAATATTTTTAGACTTTTTTTTCATTACAAACCTTATATACAAAAGGTGAAATGGAAGGAACTGTCTGCTTATAAACACCTCATTAAAACATAACCAGCCTTTCTCCTTATTCATGACTCGAAGATCGTGAGCATAGGCCATAAGGGCCCCTCCTGCAAAAGCATGACCTGTAAAAAAGTAAGCAGAAATTCACCGCATCAAATGTGTCACCTACATTCAATGTTGTGTGTATATATTTTATAAATCAAGATTCCAACCAATATCATAATTTACTTAAAGTGGGCACTTTGTATCAACATGATGCTTTCTCAGACAAGAAGTGCTAATAAAGAGAAACATGAGAACACTGTAGGTGGTAGAGCTTAATAATTTGTGAAAATACAACTTATGTCTTGCAAAAAAATGAACTGAATGATACGGTTTTTTAATTATTTGAGCCCTTTTCCAAAATTCATAAACTCATATCTAAGAACTTAATGTTTCACTTTCAGTGTGTTTAACAATTTCAATCAATCACACATCATTTAATTACGAATGCATGCAACAAACCATTTAAAGCTGCTAATGTGGGCAGTGGAAAAAGCAATAGGCGCTTTAACCAAACAGCCAGTTTCTTGTAAAACTCTTTCATTGTTTCAGGAGAATTTAGAGTGGATAACCACTTGAGGTCTAATCCATTGCCGTAGAATTTTCCCTTCCCTGTTGTAATAAGGCCTTTACATGCTTTGTTTCTGGAAAGAAAAATTTAAAGATCATGAAAAATTTCCAATAAGCCTAGGGGATGATTAAACAGTCAAAGAGCTGATTGTCTGAGAGTAAGAGGTTGAATTTTGTGAATAATCTAAAACTTCAACAGCAGTCAATTTTAAAGTTTCTCTAGCAAATCAGTGTTCAATACCTTCATATTATGGTAACTAATATTGTTGAAATATTAAACATTTACAATCTCATATTTATAATCATATTCATCCTAAAACTTTAGGCAACTTGCTTTTTATTAAAAATTTAAATGTAGAAATGAGGCTGTGACGAAAAGGTCTTGATTCTGCCGGATGTGATAGTGGACAAAGTATTTAAAGGCATAGCAAAGACATTAAGTTCTAAGATTGTCATAAATCATCTTTTACTTTCCATCCCCCATCTTAAGTTCTGCAGAAAATATTATCCAAAAAGACCTTATAGCTTAAAAGAAATGAAGGAAAAACCTAACAAAAAATCTGTCAGTTGTGATGGAGGAAAAAAAAAATGTTGTCCTGCATCACAAACAACAGCTTTTGGGTGAGACCAATGCTATATTTCTCGGTCAATTTATTCAAAATTTATAACAAAGCATTATGATGCAATTTGAAAAAGTCATAACATCACATCATTACGAGAGTAGGCCCTATTGTTAGCTTTCGATTTATTTCTGAAAATACTTAGTCCTCCGTAACAAATGACTGATTTACGACCTTTTATCACAGCCTCAAAATGCACTAATTAGATTAATACTAGAAAATTTTCCTTTCTATATGAAAAAAAATTTTAAGTTTATTGAATAATATTAACAAAAGCAAGAAAAAAAATGGCATCAATTAAATAACTCAATTCAATTAACAAAACAAAATTACTTTTCAACATCATCCAATAACTCATTGAAGTTATCCAAAAACGGTATATTAAGTCTATTTTCACCACAGTCCATCACAATAACAGCAATATCCCCAAGATAGTGCAGTTCTAGCCCACCCAATGCCTTTGTTGGCTTGTGAAGATTATCACTGATGCTCATGATTGTAAAAGGACTCTGGAAAGAAAAGAAAAAAAAGGTTTTGAAAAATGTTTTCATGAAAATTTGACAAAGCATCTGGATAAATCAGGTACCGTAGCCTAAAATTCGTACAAATTAGTTTTGAGTTACACCTCCTCTGCAATCAAAACCTGTGGCATACTCTGAACTTCTTTATATTTATTGGCAAAATTAGGAAATTCCTTGATGATGTACCTAAAAAATTCTTATGCACAGTCTTATCGCCAGCAAATTAGACTATTGTAACTCTTTACTTCTGGGTTTGTCAAATGAAACAATGAATGGATTGCAAAAAATGCAGAACAACGCAGCCAAACTGGTTACCCGAGCAAAAGCGCGAGACCATGTTCAACCAATTCTTCATGAACTACATTGGCTGCCTGTCAAAGAACGTATTTGTTTCAAGATGGCTATCACTGTATTCAAATGCCTGAATGGTCTAGGCCCTCAGTACAAGAGTGAACTTCTCAACTTCTACGTTATAAATCGATCCCTAGGCTCCATAAACGAGAACCTCTTGGTTATGCCAACAACTAATCTGAAACTAGGAGAAAGAGCCTTTTCAGTGGGTGGCACAATGATATGGAATAGTCTGGAAAGCCACGTCAGAAAGTCACCAGCAATGGCTGCCTTTAAGAAATCTCTCAAGACAAAACTGTTTATGAGATCCATGAACCGTTAAGCCTTAAGGATCATTGAGCAACACATACCCTCTCCCTTTTTCTTGGGAACATAAAATTTTCTTTTTCATTATTTTCCAAAGCGCCTTAGAGCATGGAGGATTTGTGCGCTGTACAAGACACTTGTTACAGATTACAGATTATGAAGCACACTTTCTAGTTAAGAGTTCTAAGGACAGCTAGTACGGTACTTAAAGTTTTACATTAGAACTCTTTAAAGAAAACTTTCACATAAAAAAATAGTGTCAAAATTCTGTCCCTGTGCTTGGTTCACCATTTAGCATTTGTGCCTCATGGTTTTAGGCCTTTTTTTAATCTGACAAATCTAGACTGTTTTAGAGTGAAAGTATGATGAAACCCTCAAGCTCAGGTACAATCACTCAGAAGTCAGGCTTTTCCTTGTAAGAAGCTAAGACTTTGTGGACATGTAGAAGGATTTAGAAGTGTGGCGGTGCCTAATTTTAACCTGTATTGATTTATGGTTCAAGTACTAGTCATATGTTGACACTTGAAGCTAAACTAATGAGAATTTGAACAATCTGTGTTGGCTATAGTACCACACAGCTAACCATTCAAAGAAAATAGACAATGTTTATAATATTATTATAATGGCTGCCATTTATTAGTGAATAGATCTACTGGCGGACAGCTAGGCAGGTTCGCATGTAACTTGTCACAATATGTTTTTTCCCATTTGTCAAAGGGTAGACATAGGACCAGCTGATAAAGGGGAAATTGCGCTACGCTGGTCATGTTATAAGGGGGAGCTGCGGACATCTTTTGCAGCTAGCCTTGGAGGGCAGAATTGAGGGCAGAAGAGGTAGAGGACGCCCTAAAAGGAGCTGAACTGACAATATTAAGCAATGGACCCACTATGGTACATGCAAATGGAGAAATCAAGAGGAAAGCTGAGAGTAGAGAGGAGTCAATGGAGAGTCATGGTTACATGTAGACATAGGACCTAGATCTAGACTCTCGATCTTATCTTCAATTATTATATAACTGAGAATTGTAGATTCACTTCTAGGGGGTTTTAGGGATAGGAATTAGAGTAGCCTTATTTAGTGTAGTTAGTAGCCTTCTGTACACAACAAAAACATAGGTCGCAGTCTAGTGCCTCTGAGTCTGAGCTCTGATCCTTTCAAAATCCATAGGGTACGGTACCTCAGAAAAAAACAGCAAATTTAGGCAGATTGGTGAGTACTTTGCATTTACAAGGATGGCTAATATTTAAGATTCAATGTTCTTAAAACCAGAATAGTTAAAGGTCTAAAGTTTTGTGTTCTTACAAAACTATCATTACTATGGTTTTAAATGCAAACTTCAGCCTTTCGGTTTTTAACGCTTATCACTCTGAATGATGCTTGACTAGATCTAGATCTCTTAACTCGATTCTAAATTTATATTATATTCTTAATATTTCTACCAGACAATAGATCTAGATTTTAGACATAGATGCAGACAGACTAGATCTAGGCCTAAACTTTTGGTGAAGACATACGAATTACATCTTTACCTTGGAAAGGTGAATTTAATTCGCATCTAAAGTTCCAGATCAAGTCTAACATTCAGGATCGTGATGTCCAGTTGTCCACTCCGCTGCTCGTCAGTGCTCGAAGAGGGCAATATCCAATGTTGTGATCGGAAGGTCAAAGGTCAGGGGAAAGTTCACTTGCATCAAAGACTAAATAAAAGTAGGCCGGTAGAGCTGAAGAGAAGCGCTTGCGACAAAAAAGGAGTCTGATGATAACAAGAGTGTTTTTGTAGTTTTGCATTAAGTTTACATCCTTCTTAAAACTCACTTGAACTTGTGTCCGGTACAACTCACGATCTTCAAAAGCTACTTGTCGTGGGCCAACATGTCCCGTACGTCTAGTTTTCTCCAATGAATTAACAGGGTTTTTTTCCCTTTTTCGAAGAGTGTACGGGGATGAAAGTTTAAAAAAGGGAAAACAGCAGTTATTGTTCTAAATAAAAAAATAATGTTTTTGTTGTTTTTTGTATAGACTGTCTTCAAAAGACTTTCGTCTTTAGAACTATTTGTATGATTGGTATTTTTAAAAGAAAATGTTATATTTAGACAACTGTAATTTTTTAGGCCTACATTTTAAATGTCTTTTTTTTTTTTTGCATTTTTTCTCTCATATAAAATAAATTTATTAAATCTACATTTTTTTTCTCAAGATCGCAATTTTAAAAAGAAAAGTGTATGTTTTATTGTTTTTTGTTTGTTTTTAATTTTTGTTTGTTTTTGTTTGTTTTTTGTAGTTTTTTTTTTTGTAGCTGTTGAAGAATGTGTTTGTATCCATTTGGATCAGGTTTAAACTTTTTAAAGAAATTTTACGATTATCGTTTAAAGTAATATATAACTTAAATGGGAGGGAGAAATGTCATATTGCGTTGAAAATCGACAAAAAATCGCATGGTTCAAGTATATTATTATTTTTTTTAATTATATTTAAACATTATTATTACTACTAGTAGTAACAAGCCCGCGAATTTTGCAGGTTTCAACAAAAACAATGGAATTGGTGAAAAGAATTAAAGAATGGGCTAACTTCCAATTAAAACGTTCCTTTCTTTTCTATTTGTTCCCATAATGTTGTAATATCTACATCGGCTTTATCTCCTTTCCGCAGTCTTACCCTCTATTTTCTTTTGTTTGTTGTTTTTTTTTTCTTTTACATGTAGTTTCCTCTCAACGCCTTCTCTGTGTTTTGCATCTCCATGTTTTACCCACCTCTTTATCAGAGTTTACATCCCTGTCTCTGTCACTCTGCTTCTCTCTCTCTCTCTCTCTCTCTCTCTCTCTTCTCTCACACACACTCTCTCTCTCTCGCTAAGGTTGACGCTGGACTGATCTTTCGCCATTCACCATTCATCCTTTATCATTCATCATTCATCATAAAGGGGGTGTCTGATTGGTCATTCACAAATTATCACCATTCACCAGGCACATGCATCAACTTTACGCATGTAACTAAGAACAGTTGTGGGGAATGTCCTGCATTTGTTCTGTTTCATTTGGCAAAATGATGTTTTTATTAGAAGATCCCCTGATAATTGATTTTGTGATTAGGCCTATGCATTTTTTATGCAACAAAGAAAAATGTGGTGTAGACCTATCTACTCTACCCGCCGGCAAGTGAACACGTAACTCTGTACCCGAAGCTACTACATTATTCCGAAAAACTCCAGAACCATCTTTCTATGAGACTTTCTGTGAATGAGATCGTACTTCAATGAAAAAAATGAAAATGGTCATTCATGTGCATGATGAATGATGAACGATGAATGATGAATGATGTATGATCAGTTCGACTCGTACAAGTCGTTACAGTATGCTCATTTTGTAAATGGTGAATGGTGAATGGTGAATGATGAACGATGAATGATCAGTCCGACGTCTTTATATCTCTTTTTGGTTATGTCTGCCTGTCTCTTCCTCTCCCACTTTCTCTAATATTCTGCTTTCTACCAAGGTGTCAACGCCTTCTAATACAGTTTTATCCTTCTTTTTATCACAGCCCACATCTCTCTCTCTCTCTCTCTCTCTCTCTCTCTCTCTCTAAATCTATTTACCTATCTCTCTCCCTCTCTTTCGCTTTATATGTATATTTGTAGGCTTACATGTCTGTCTGTCTCTTCGTCTCCCACCTTCTCTTTTGACCCTTGGCCCTAAACCATGAGTTTCTGTAGTAAGATTCATCTTGATAGAATACATTAGATCAAGATTCTATAGCAGGATTTTAGTTTAAACCAGTCAGTCTATGTAGGTGTTACCAGGTAAATCTAGATCAGTTGTACTTCAAGTTCAAAAGGCTTATTATTATTATAATCATTATTAATATTATCATTATTATTATTATTATTATTATTATTATTATTATTATTATTATTATTATTATTGTTGTTGTTGTTGTTGTTGATGGAATGGAGATACCGTGGGTGGTAATTTTCTGTCTTATGAGACAATAGCAATAAGCACTTAGTTTCACTACAGTGTCTGTTGTGGCTATATAATCCTATTCTGGACATACAGCTACGTTGACACTTGCTGCAGGTGTAGTCGGTAACAGGGGTGGCGTGAGAAGTAGGCACAGGCTGTGTCCTCTGATGAATGGGGGTCCCCTTTTCTTCTCTCTCCAATCCTCTTTTATCATGAGCTGATTTTATCTTTGCCCGCCATGCGGTGCGGTTCACAGACTACATTAGCTAGTCTTTTGAAGAGTTAAAGCGTGCGCAAACTCTGGGGTTTTGGTGGTTAAATTTACGCTTACTATGCAAACTTAACTTTGGAAAACAATCTGAGAATTATAAATATAAATAAAAAAAGAACAGTATCTGGAACTCTTTTGCCACTCCTCATCATTTGAAACGTTGGTGGCTATCGTGTATGGTTTGTGTGCAAGATCTGGCCTTTGTAAATAAGTGACGAGAGAATGTCTGAATGCTAAGTGAATGATGTTAA
>BMAT01013379.1:104512-116645 GCA_019649035.1 Elysia marginata | reverse complement strand
TCTGCTTTAAAACCCACGCTACCAATGGGTGTTATTACGCCACACGTTATCGTCATCGGCGCAAAACTAGTACAACAGCACCGTAATGAAAAGGCACTTACAGAAGCGACGTGAAACTATCGACAAAAAGAAAACTATCCACAAAAAGGACATTTATTTTACACAGTTTATGAAGCCACTGTAACGAAACAAAAACAAATGAACAACAAACATATGCAGGTAAACAAAAACCACTTTGAAAATCAATTATAACCAACACAAGTCATCCTCCAAATTAGGACATATAAAGCTTCTACCAGGGAACACAATAAAGGCCATAAAAGAGAAAAGACATAAAACACACAATTGAATGGCAGCTAATTCAAAAAAAAAAAAAAAAAGCGCGACCGTATACGCCAGAGAAAAAGACTTGTTCGTTGTACCTAGAAGGAAAACTTGCAATGCTGAATTTTTTTCGCATTGTGCACGTTAATGAAAGCTGTTGGCGAAGACTAGCCAGTCAGCCATGTTGATAAACACAGAACAACCATTCGTCTGATGAGGGCAGCCACCCGAAACTTATAAGCCATGGCAAGGCTCAAAATTTAGGTCAATAAAAATTATGACTATTAGATACATAGTTATGAACTACGCCTTTGATTTTGTTTTATGATTTCCCATGAAATTTTGAAGTCTTTTGTGTTTTCTTTGAGTTCCCATACGTGCTCCCTGAGAGCCATGGCCAACTTTCTGTGGGGTAGCCTACAGCTGGACATAATTATGTTGGTTGATCGTCTTCTGAATGCATTCTCGGTTATGCCTATGTAGGTGTCTATTGCGTTTGTGTTTGTTTGTAAAACGGTTGATTGGTATTATAGCCGAAGCTTTTTTTTCTAGACATTTTCTATGATGGTTTGTCCCAGCAGTTTCACAATTTCGTTGCACTGACTTCCTTTCAAGTTTCATTGATTATCCGTTTGTTGTGGCTGCTGATGACTTGATTTATATTGGGCATGCAGCTATAACTGAGTTTGACGGTGTTTTTGTTGATGATTTTGTGGAGCTTGTGGTTTGGTAGGAAGCAGGAGTTTAGAAGGTCGAAAAACTTTCTTTTATTTTGAAGAGACATTTTTGCTGTAGGGTGGGTTAAACCAAGGCATGCGTCTTTTTCTCCTGTTCGGCGTCCAGATAGATAGATAGACATATAGATAGATAGATAGATAGATAGATATAGGCGAGAGAGAGAGAGAGAGAGAGAGAGAGAGAGAGAGGGGTTAAGTTAGGTTGTTTGAATTTTAACGTCTCTTTTCAGGTTATATCAGAGACGGCGCTTGGGAGAATTGAAAGCGTGCTGCCACACTGTGATGTAAGGAAGGAGCGTTTGCATGCACCACACCCAGTCACATTATCATAACAACGGGCCGACCAAACTTGCACTATATCCATAATGTCAGACACTAGGCGGATCAGTTGCTTATACCAATTTAAAGTCCTTGGTTTGACTCGGCCAGGGATCGAACCCACACCCCCGATCTCTGAGCGAAGAGAGAGAGAGAGAGAGAGAAAGAGAGAGAGGGGGGGGGGGAGAGAGATAGAAAGAGAGAGAGAGAGTAAGAGAGAGAGAGAGAGAGAGTTGAACAAGAAGACGTGAAGTATTGATTAATATTAAATAAAGTTAATTTATAAAGAGAAGCGGTGACCATTCAAAAAGAGGTGAAGAATCAGAGAACACAGGATATGTGGAAGAAAGAAACTGTGGGCATGTAGAGAATCAAGAAAAGAAAATGGAAGAAAAGTCAAAGTTATCTAGATGGAGAAAAGATCATATTGGAAAAGACGAAGACGAGCTTGAAATATCAAGAAAAAATATAATTATATAGAGAACAAAAAGTAAAGCAACTTTTGACAAGTCTTGTGCCCGAACATGTGGTAGCATACATCGACAGTGCTTACACCAGAACCAGCTACATGTAAATTTATAGAAACCGAAATGCTCTCAGCTTCTGCCCAGCTGCTTAACTCTACAACGCGGGGCTACATTTGTATATAGGTTTACCTCAATAAACACTATGCTGAGCTGAAAAATACATATACACGCATGGCATTCCAAAAGTTAAAATTAATAAATGAAGTTATAATTTATGTATGTGCGTGTGATTTAAAAACATGATATAATAATTGTCCCAAGTGTCGTTTCTACAATTAAAGAGTTGTGGGCTATATCGATACTTCTTCAAGACGACAATTATATTACTAATCAAATGCTAACGATTGCGTTTTCAACATTGCCAGACCTACTTGCACAATTTTATTTCCCCACTGCACTGTGCCCTGACGAAGTGTGTGGTATACTCTAACCCAAAGCTCTTGTGTTTTTAAAAACACTGCTAAAATATTCCTACTTATGTCAGTTCTACGAATAAACAAACAACGATAAATCAAAGCAACACTGAAACTGAAAATAACTCAAGACTCAGCTGAAATAACTCGAAATGAAGTGGATATGTAGCTTTTTACAGTATATTTACTATTAAGAAATACAATGTGACCACATAATCATTTCATTGAATACAATGTTTTGGCAACTTTCATTTTTGTTGAATGCAAGGTCCAGTGCAGACCTGTCAGTTATACAGTTTTTTTTACAAAGAAATAAAACTGTCCCAAAATGGAGAGACCAAACCACGTTGCCAAATTTAATAAACATCTGATGTTACATATTATCGCAATAAATTACAACATGTATAGGGTCTAACGTTGTTGTTACAATGACCTGACCGCTAATCTAGGCTGTTAAAAAAACACCCTATAAAACAGCAGCCACACGTGACGGTTATGTAAACGTAGGAGAAGTCTGCCTCTGTAAAGCTTTGTCAATTTAAATATCACTATGGCACAAATCATCAATGTGAGTGTCTTTATCCTGTGTACAAAATAAAATATGAATAAATTCTTTTATGTACTACGCACATTACTATTGCCGTGAATGAAGACAATTATTAAAGAAAAAAACATACGATACTCTGCAACGTTCTTAGCGCCCAAGGTAATTAATTAATATCGTTAACTAATGTTTTGTTATTGTTGTGAAGAATTGCTGTTGATGAGCTCTTAGTGATTAAAATGATCAAGGTAAAAACGATACGTTTCTAAAGCAATTTATTTTTTTATGTTTTTTCACATTAGTTCAAGACAAAATTCAAGCGTTAAAGAACACAATGTACATGCTTATATGCTCAATCCAATGACGNNATGAGGGTTAAAGAAGCGCTGGTCTGTCCTTGACGTGGATCAGGAGGTCCGACAAGGCCATCTCATTCCATTCTTTGACATTGTCAAGCGAGGACTTCATTTGTTACCCTGCTAGCTTACGTCTCTTGATAGTGACAAGAAGGGCTTCATCCCTCTCATATATGTGTTTGTTTTGTGCTCTAGGTAGGCCCTAGGAGATGCGATGAAGTTTCCATAGGCACTCCACCTCAAAGGCTTCAATGAGCTTCTCTGATTCTGCCATTAAGCTCCATGCCTCACAGCCATACAGTGAAGAGCACGAGTGACTTGTATAGCTTGCACTTTATAAAGAACGTGATGTTGCTTTTCCAAATTCTGTCAAGTCTGGCGAATGCCTCTGCAGCTACAGCGACTCGGGTGCGGACTTCAGTTGTGTAAAAGCTGTCCTGTGACTGAGTCCATGGACGCGATAGATTTCTTATTTAAAAAACAAAACAAACAAAAACAAACAAACAAACAAAAAAAATAAACAAACAAAAAAAACCAACAAAACATTACTTCAAGGATGCATTCCAATTTTAATGGTTCTTACCCAAATCCACATATTGGTGCAGAATTATGTATCAAAGGTGGTTTTAAAAGCGTTTCATTTAAGCTGCGTAATATTTTCCAATCGCGGCACACAAAAAATTGAGTAATGTCAGAAGGAAGGCAGAAGAGATCATTGCTGTTTTCCAAGTTACGGCGAGGATATAGGTCAGAACAATAGATATGTCTACAAATGGCACCTCATTATGCATGTCTTTTGTGTATTTTATTTTGTACTAGTGTAAAGATCGAGGTGTGCTTACAAGGGTACCTTTTTACGGATTATAAACATGTCCTCAAAGAAAGTTCGATAAACGTATCGATGTCTCTAAACAGAATCAACCCAAAATAAAACGAAAAAGAAACTAAGAGGGAATCGAAAGTTCACCACTTGTGAAAACTGAAACCGCAAGTTGATTTCGTCAGAGCTAAATTCTCGATAGATTTAGAAAACATCTAGACTATTTTATCCATTTTATTTTACTCCTCACTTAATATTCTAGATTTAGATCGAATTAAAGAAGCAATATGACGGCATTCGAAGGTATTTTATCATGAAATATCACATTTATTCCTTGATTTAAACTTTTTTTACATTTCTAGATTTATGAAGATCTAGAGATCTAGATCTAGGCCCGAAGTCACAACACATACTGTAAAGTCTGACTTTAAACACCGGCTAGCTACTTTGCAACTAAGCTAACGTCAGACTTATGTTACTAAGTAACATACGCCTGGCGTTAGTTGTAAGTAATATACATCTGACGTTAGCTTAGTTGCGAAGTAGCTAGCCGGTCTGCAACGTTAGCTTAGTTGGGAAGTAGCTAGCCGGTGTTTAAACAATTTGAGTCAGACTGCGAATGCACAACAGTCACGCAGGACCCCTTCTAGCTACTACAGACTTTTATCCTCATTAACGGGCTTAAGAGTCATCGCACATGTGCAAAATTAGTTCTTTTTACGGAAAGACTTCCATACCGACGCGCCAGTAAAAGTAACGAAATGAAGGAAGTCTGTTTACAAAATGGCGTCACATATACACTTGCGTTGTCCCGAGTGGTGAAAGAAAATTCCATTTATATAAAAATTCAACGCACTAGACCAATGTCCAGTGAATATTCATCCATTAACATTGGATTAGTCGTATTGAAGCAGGTAACAAGTTTATCTAGTACTTTAAATGAATTTCAAAGTGGCGCCTCGGTATATGGAAGTGATTCCCTTTTTACTTTTCCCTTTCGACGGGCTTGGCTACCTTTGTTCATTGGCTAGGCACGTGTGCAGTAGACTGTGACGAATGACTGCCAGCCTCATATTGGCATGTGAGATTCACATCCATTTGGCTAGAGCCCCATTTAACACAGACATGTGAAAGAGCCCTCTCACTTTTGGGGGCGGCAAACCTGTGATTTTTTTTTTCTCTTTAAGTTAAATGCGGAGAGAAATGTGAAAATTGAATTAAAAGACTTTATTGAGAGCCGATTAACTTTGCCTGCAGTTTTATTGTAGCTGTTGTTGGTTCATTTCATCTATAAATTCATTTTGTATGGTTTTTGCAGAAATGGGTGTCCTGCCAGAAATAGGCAAAGCAGTTGAAGAAATGGACTGGAGGTATGATTAAACACTAAGGGAAATCAAAATGGTTTGATTATTTGCTTGATTCAACTTGGAGTTCTACACTATTCATATGTAGTCCACTGATCTCTAGATGAAGGAAGTCGTTGTCGTAATACTTATACAAATGCAAAACAAAAATAGTATCTTATAAGATAAAGTTACAAATAGTACTGTATACTATTGATTTTACGCTAATTTTTCATGAATCTTTCACATATTTTTAACTCTGGACATTTCCAAAAAACATGAAACTTGTAGATCTACTGACCTATGCTAATGGAGTCTAAAATAATCAAAGTAACCAAATTTCAGTCCCTTGGTGTTTTGAACACAGTATTTCTGTGAATGTCATCTGTTAAATAATTTAAAAGCTTCTGTGAAGTGATACTGATAATCTTTTTTATTTTTTATTTTTGTTTGTTTTTAAAAGCCATAAGTTAGAAAAAAGAGGAAACCCATTCTTTGAAAGTTTTTTTTATAACTAATTTACTTTACTTTTAAATTTTTAGGAGTAGTCAAGACGCATTCTTTCGTTTTGACTATTTAATTGAAACCTTGATTCAAACCTAAATAGCGGCATATTTTTTCTCTTTTTTTTTCTTATCAACAGTTTGCCCACCGATGTTCAGGCAGAGGCCATACCTATGATCCTTGGAGGTGGTGATGTTTTGATGGTAAACTTCTTACTGATCTCTTGAGAGATGATCTTTTTTTGCCTACTTGTATCACGATGATTTGTTTCACAACCAGTGCAAATGAGTCGGATGTTGCAATTTTTCACATTTCAATGCTTTGATATTTTGAACAAATTTTTTCATAGCTTCCAAATATTGAAAAATTTGTATGTGTATTTTCAAAAATTTGAGAAGAAGATGTAACATTTCTTTTAATACCATTAAATTTAGAAAATAAGAGGAAGGAATCTATTTGTAAAAGCCTAGGGGTTTCCATAAATTGAAGTTTCCAACATCCTAGTCCTTTGCACTGGTTGTAAGGTGAATTGTTATAAATATCCTGAGCACTGCAGTAAGTGCACTTTTATTGGATTTTTTTAACTTCACTATTGCGTGGCTATAAAAAACTACAGCATTTTTAGTAAGCAACATACTCGCTAAATGGTTAAAATGTGTACACTTTTTTTTCGAGTTTAATGTTTTTAGACACTAGCCAACATTTTGAGTTTTTGTGGGTGAACACTAACTTTGCTCAATAAACCTTCAGAAAGTTTATCTGTAAAGTGCAGTAAAAAATTTTGTCATGAGTTGGAATCCCTGTAGAGAGCTCTCAAAAAGTGTATTTCTCAGTTAAAAAATTTTCTGTTTGTTAACTGTCTTTGTGTGAGGTCTGTTTATATTTGTCTCCGTTTTTTTACTTCAAAATAAGGTTTTATTTGTTATGTTAATTCAGAAAAAAGAAAAAGAAAACAAACTTCCAACACTCCTCCCCCCCAAAAGAAAAAAAAGAAAATTGAAGTTGAAACAAAAAGCTTGACCTACAAACCACAAGTATCTGACAACCTTAGATAAGTAGCATTGTTGGATGACGAACTTTGTCTGTAAATTTGGAATCCCAATATTGATATCATTGACTTTATGTTTACTGTCATCTTGGCACAGGTGTGGTAGTAACATTACCCTGCCATACTAAAAATTGCACTGTTAGAGACAAAAAGCAAAATAATTCATTTTATTAAGCAAAAACTATGCAAAGAAAGCCTATAAATTTTACTCTATTTACTTTTATTTATTTTTTCTAGGCTGCCGAAACCGGAAGTGGAAAGACAGGGGTAAGTTTTTTTTGCTAGACAAAACATCTATAGATCTTGAAATTTAACTCATATTGACATGTAAGACTTTTTTTATGAAGCTTTATCAATTATAGTTGAATTCCTAGTCTTCCTTTTTTCTCGTTTTATTTTATTAATTGTGGCCCAGTTTTGAATTACAAATAAGTGAGCCCAGCTTTTTTCTTCAAATAAGAAACCAAAGCTGTGTAAGCGAGATGTTTTCTATTACTGGCAGATTAAATCTTTTCTTAAAGTTATATATTGCATACTATTGAAAATAATGAGTTTTGTTTCCTTCTTTTTCTCCAGGCTTTTTGTCTTCCTATCTTGCAAATTGTGTATGAAACTATGAAAGATATTCAGGAAGGGAAAGGAACGGCAAAAAAAGGCAGCAGTGGAGGTACTTTTTTTCAAAATGGATTAGTTTTAATAAAGGTCTGACTGACCTTCCAGAATTGGAATTTTAGGTCAATCAAAATACTAAGACCAAACGAAATACATTTATATCTACTTTAATAATGGCTTTCACAGCTCATATTTCAATCAGCTAATTCATAAGGATAAGTTGAGAGACATTCACTTTAAATTTTACCTTGCCCTGGATTAATAAATCAAAGTTTTGAACTGCAAATTTTTAGGAGGCTATAAACCAACTCCTTTTTTTATTTTTAAGCTAAGTGGAGAATGTTCTAAACAGGGAATAGGAAGAATTTTGGCCACATATGCTTTTTGGAATTGTAATTTTAATGGTTGTCATATTTCAAAGGTCTACTATTAGTAATACATCTTTATGTGGGCTGTTTAGCAAACGTTTAATTAAGAATGGAATGATACTTGTAAGTAAGATAGTTTGAATAAACACTGTTTGGAGATACAAAATTAAAACGTTTTAATGTAAGTAAACATTTTAAACTTAATAGGCTTCACAACAACATTTTAAGTAGAGGAAGTTTCTTTTCAATAAAGAGATTACTTAAGAACTGTGAAATGTTTTAAGACTTTTTATCTCTTTTAATTGATAGTTATTTGTTTTTTTTTCAGGAGGCAAAGCTCATTGGAAGATGAATGTTTATGATCGTGGTGATGCTATGGGTACATTTTTTTTTTGCACTTACTATAACTCAGTGGCTACATCCAAAATAAGGCAAAATCCTAGCATAAATGCTGCTTATGACTCAAAGCAAGATAAAATGGCATGTGCAATGACCAATCTTAATAATTCTGATGCCAGAAGTTTAAAAGAAAAAAAATGTGTTAGAAAGGTGTTTGTATTCTGCATTTTTATAATTTGAATAATTTTTTTTTTAACTAGATAATTTAAAGACGTCTTTAAATTTGAAGAGCTTAGATTGATGTTTAAATAGTGGCACATTGAACATGAAAATTTGATATGGCGAGGTTGGTTGCTATTTATTTTCTTCAAAGCATTTTTGAAAACTCTCTATTCTAGTGTTACTTATTTGGAAAATAATTCTTAAATTAGATTTACTAATATATCTGTGCTTAAACTGTCTTACATAAAAAAAAATTTGCAGCAATTGACCCAGACGGACTTTTGTGCCAATCGAGGGATCCGCAAGGCTGGCACGGCACCAGGAGCAATAAAGCTGTGTGTGGGAAAGGTGAGTTTCCATGTTATTTATACAATATTTGCTATTTTCTCTTGATCTCTAATTCAATCTTTCTGCCTTGCTAAATCACTAATCTTTTGTCTTGTGTGAAAAGAAAACATTTTAATGGAATTGCTTGTGTTCCTTAAAACATGTTAGCTCTAGAAGAATACAACTTTTTGCCTGTTTTGGTATAAAACACATAAACCTTGTACAAAATATGTCCTAAATTTTATTGCTTCTTTAAGGAGATTTTTGTCAGACATTTTATTTTGGCATTCCACATTGCTTTTTTAAAGTAAACCTCTTAGAAAGTTGCACTTTCTTTTTTAAAGTAAACCTTCTAGGAAGTTGCAATTTCAGTCTTTGTAACCAAATGGTTGAGTTCATTTTAAACAGTTTGCTAGGTCCTACTTTTGCCAGCAGATCTATCATAATTTCCTTTGTAGTAAATTGAGATAAGACACATCTCTCATTCAGATAGGTCTAGCAGCTTTACTGTTTGTTATTATACTTAAAAGAGATACGACCCAAAATAATCTAAATAACAAAATCGCTTTAAAAAAAATGTTTAATTTCAGGAAGCGTTATTTAAAAACACATAAGAAGGTTATATCTTATTGGCATTAATCTTGAATATGGTGTTACAATTCTATTAAAAAAAAAAATAGATTATTTTTCTCAAAAGTCTATTTGACTTAAAAAATGAAACTTCTTGGTTTGGTCATTATAAAAGTGCTTAAGATAATGAAAGACCTCTTGACAGGGGGTTAAAAAGTTGTGGGATAGTATTTTAACACATGAAAGGGTGATGTAGATTCTAATTATCAAAAACTGATTCACCATTGAACTGAATGAGTGCCACTTAATCCAGTCTACTGTACATACTTCTACATCACTTAGATTGCAGGCAGTCCTTCATGCTAATTTACCTTAAAAAAAAACTATGATAATTTGTGAGAGGTATCAGATTGAATAATGGCATAAAAAGTTGAAAACTGTGTGGATATATTTAAAAAAAAATTTAAACTTTTAAATTTACAACTTCTCAGGACTTATGGCAAAACAAATTGCTTTTTGAGCAGATCCAGAAATCTCATCAAGCTGTGAAATATTTCTTTACGCAGGTAAATATTATTTTGAAGCGACAGTAACAGACGAGGGTCTCTGCAGGGTTGGATGGTCTACAGAGAAGGCCAAGCTGGAGTTGGGCATTGACAAGTTCAGTTTTGGGTTTGGAGGCACAGGCAAGAAGTCATGGGGAAAGCAGTTTGATTCCTATGGAGAGGTGAGGACTGTGTCAAAGTATTTATAATAAAATGTGGTGGCAGGGTCTAGTGGTAGATACTCAGCTTTTGGATTGAGAGGTCCAGGGTTCTAGAAAGGCTATTTACACACATTCCTTCATCTCACTTGTGTGTTAAAGGAATACCCGACTATGAGCAGTGAAAGATCTTGTCAGTATGCTAAAGTGATGCGCTTTATTTGCTGCTCCTGTGTGAGTTCAGAAGGTACTTTTGTTGATATTGGCCTGCTTAGAGCAATATGTGAACTAGGCACTATAACATACTTCACTAGTAACATGCTGCGAATTTTGCGGGTTTCAGCAAAAGTTAATGGAATTGGTATAAGTAAAGAATTTAAGAATGGGTTAACCTCCAATTCAAACGTTCCCTTCTTTTCTTTTTGTCCCCATAATGTTGTATTATCTACATCGGCATTGTCTTCATTCTGCAGGCCTACATTCTGCGTGTCTATATTCTGTTTTTGAGTTATCATGAAAGAGCAAATAATATATCTAAAGAAAAAATCTGGAAATTTCTATATTATATGCTTTTAAAAAGTGAGTATAGTTTTTTTTTGTAACTTAGAAGATGATTATGTCAGTTTTAAACATGTATGACTGTAAAACCTATTAAAAAATTTTCAAAAAATTTAAATTATTAATGTGAAGAAGAAAAATGTAATTTGTCTCCACTACAGTATCAAAAATTAATATTTTTAAATGATGAAAACTTTTTTTTGAGAACAAGTGAAGCTTTTTTAGAAAAAAAAAAGTAAACCTGTTAAAAAAAAAGACCATAGTATATTTCCCTAGGTTGAAGTAACCTTAAAGATGGGGTCTGACGCTTTGTTAGTTCTTTTTTTGACATTAATTGGACTAGAGCTTGAAAATTCTTTCTCATTTTGCTCTAAAAATATATGCATAAATATTGCATTTAGGTATGTCATGTATTTTCAAAGACACCAATTTAATTCCTGAGCCAGTGCAATGCATTTACAAGCAATTCCTTTTCTTCACTCACCCAGAAAAAAATAAGTATACTGCACAAAAATGTTCTTATAGTAATATTTTAGATGAATCAGATTAAGAAAATCTATAAATGGATTGTATCCCTTTTTCGTATTGAACAAAAGAAAGCAGTTTTGAGTGAAACTGAATGTAGTTTTTCTTTTTTTAAATTTTTTGTTCTACCCAATAAAAGTAGTGGTGATTAAGAAGTAGTAATCATTTCTCTTAGATTTGAAGGCCTAGAATAATGTAGATGCTTCTTCATTTTTTCGTCCATA
Source organism: Elysia marginata (assembly GCA_019649035.1). Taxonomy (NCBI): domain Eukaryota; kingdom Metazoa; phylum Mollusca; class Gastropoda; family Plakobranchidae; genus Elysia; species Elysia marginata. Next base: position 105,263 of record BMAT01013379.1, on the reverse strand, counting down.
TTACGTGCAGTCTTTTATAGCCAATTGCCACATGGTCACCACAAGGAAATTCTCAAACCTATTTAGAGTGCCTCAGTACATATCAATCTCATCAATATCAACAAAGGTGGGATGAATTCCCATACAAACGTAATCCTTGACTTTTAATTTATATGAGAATTCAAATCTAAACACCATGCATGAGATATGGTACTGCAATAAAAAGGAAAGCATAAACAATGACAATATTCACCCAGTCAAAGCTAACATAGTATATAAAGTTTAAAGTTATAAATATTTAAACCAAAAATAGCAATGAATGAAAATTATCCTTTTAATGCTCAGAACAATTCCAGCATGCAGACTACTCACAAGCTATCCATCACCATTTAGGGAAAAACTTCTTGAATGAACCACTTAATTCAATAAATCATGAAAAGTGAATAACACCAGACCTGCCAACATTACAGTTTGCCCGTAATTTATTACGGTGGCGCGAAAAAAATTATGGGTTACAGACAACCACAGTAAAATTACGGCGTGTCGATGAGCCTAGGTCAAGGTTACTCAGAATGTTTCGTTTTGTACCCGAAAATGCGATCTCGATATTGAAATGGCCCGATACAATGCTTCATCGCGTAGCCCTACTTGCGTGATGAATTTATCGATAGATACATGTATAATACTAACATGACCCGGTCAAGTAATATGGAAGTGCGTTGTCTAAGCCTATGGCCTGGCAGCCAGTGAACGTAACCCATTTCCGATTTTC
>BMAT01013379.1:73864-84908 GCA_019649035.1 Elysia marginata | reverse complement strand
AAAAAAACCCAACAAAGCAAAATAAAAACAAAACAAAAAACCACGAAGGAACCAAGGGAAATTAGAACTGACATCTTTATTCTTGGGCTCAGGTTGCCCTAGACTCAGCCCGTGACCTTTTCCCACCTCATCAAAGATTCAAACGCCGTGGAGTCTCAATTTGTTGTGTGCACATCGGCTGTTACAGCAGGTGAGGTCTAACGTATTTTTGAAGATATCGTAGTACATGCATTGATAGGGACAACCCCCCCCCTCTTGATCTTAAGATTTAGCAAGCTCACTCTTACACCAATCTTGAAAGGAAATCAATAGACGCCTTTTTATTTCATAAACCACGATACATCCATCTCCTGGTGTAAGCCGTAAGCCGACGTGATGGAAAGAGTGTTAGCGTGCAAAAAGTGTGATATTAAATAGCACATTAAGAACGGTAAAACAAACAAGCAAGCAAAAGACTACATGCGTACCAATCAATACCAGTAAAGAAAGATAAACCGGATTATACACACAAAATTTTCAAATGAAGAAATATGGTGGAGAATCAAACTGTTCATAACTGTGGGAAATTCACGGAAGCCTTTTTCTATCAAATTTATATGCGAAGCAATACTTGATTTTTTACGTACTTACATTTTAGCTTATTCCAATTACAAAGCCATCCGATCACCCAATAATCCTTTTCTTGCTCGAATATTTCTCGGATTTGACCTCTGAGTGCATGGAAGTTAACGACTATGGGGTACTTTTCATGCTCTCCTTACTGTTTCGTTTTTTTAAAGAATTTTGAGATCTACCAATAGTTTCTGTGTTTTTTGCCATTCCTAAAGACAGTAAAGAGAGCCAAAAACTTTTGCGCAGCTTCTCAATTGGTGCTTGGGCCTCGCTCTCTCTCTTTCTCTCTCTATCAAGTCCACTGCCCTCTGCGTTTCCCATTTTACCCCATTATCTTTACCTCTCCACCTTTCCATTTCTCTGGGAGAAAACAACAAAATGCTAGAATTAATCAATAGGAGATGTTTTTTTTTTGTTTCATTATCAAAGTTGCTGCATCTCCCTAATACACGCGTAACATCTTCTAGCTATTTGCACTCGTTCGATTTTCCAGCTATTTACAGCCGTCAATAGAAAGGGCGACAATCACAAGCTAGAAACCACCACCGAGGCGCGTAATGAAATCATTGCGTGTGAGGCCTGGGCGGTATCGACTCTTTTAACGTTAATGTATAACTAGGGAGAAAGATATTATTGTCGTTTTCATCTCGGTTTCCTGGAGTCATATTTGATTGAATACTACCGATTCTTATTCCAGATTTCCCCAGTTTATTGGAAACATTGTAGGGGTCTCAATCGTTTGCTATAATTTATGGGTGCTGTTTGACAGTTTTGTTGTAAAAGTTAGAGGACTTTGACTTCTGAAATGTGTTTTATTTTTGTAGTTTCTCAAGTTCCATTGCACCAATATGCAAAGTGTAAATGAAAGTAAAATAAAATGTACATTGTATATCATTTTAAAGTAAAAGCTCATTCGTTCCGGAGTAAGATCTACTGTTCCTAATTTTTTTTTTGCTTTTTGTAGAGACTATGCAAAACACTTGTGCGCAGCTCCTAGCTTTGGTGCGCGAACTTTGGAGATAGATGCAATTGCTGATAATCACATGATTTATATAAAGAAGGATCATCAATGCTAGAGTGGACCTGTGACGGGGTATGATTTCAGGACGATCATGTCGTATTGCAAGCGCATTAATATACAAGTCTCGCAAAATTCACAATTGATAACGACATAAGCAAGCTGAGCTTTGACACATTGCGAACTCATTACTTATATACGGAAACATGACAAGGCGTGGCAGTATCGACTCCAAAAAATGTTTAAGTAATAAGTGTTACCCAATAGCGACTGCTTGCCCACCCTGGCTCTTCTTTGCTTATTTAGGTTAAACATCTGATCATCTATCATCCGTTCCCGTCTCAGAGGAAGCTTGGGATTTTCCCATGCTTTGTTCCGTAATTTGGGGGTCAGAAAGCAGACGTTTTGTAGTCTACTTATGTCATTTTCCAGCGACCCTAAAAAGTTTTTTTTTGTTCTTGGAAGATGATGAGGAAAATAGTACAGTATCTTAACATCCTGTTCTATTTAAAAGTATTTTAAGTTTAAGAAATAGGTTAATTTGCAGTTTAAGGGTATACCCCGTATGTTTACTCCGTTTCAATGGTGGTCGTCATTGAATGTAAACTTTACATTGCTTAGAGACTGATAATGAAGGCTCAGGAGGAAAAAAGGATTCGTAAAGGGGTCAAACCTGTTGGCAATAATAGTTTCGTCTTGTCAAAGACGGTATATTTAACAAATTTTTTCTGTTTAGCATCACTAAAGTACACACACAAAAACATGCCACCGCGTAAAATTTATTTTGACCTGGAGTAAAAATATTTGTAATTGCTTATCTTTTTGCACTTTTTGGAACCCAAAATTATTTACATGATATATCCGTCCATGTTCAATAACAGGAAGTCCAAATATTGTCGATAAACCACAGCCGGTTCTCCACATTTTCACGAAAAGACAACCACGTGTTGAAGAAATGGCTGATGAAAAATCATTGAGACCGGCCAAATAGCAAGCCTCTAGTGCTGCGAAACATCTGGAGTCACAATGAACATTGTTTAAAAAAAAAGCTAGGTGTGGGTCTTGGTTTTGAGAAACTCCGTCCATTATTGTCGAAGATAAAATTTTTAGATAAAAATAAAAACAGCCAACAACTTTCTTAGCAACCATCCTATTCGTCAAGTGAGCCGTTTGTTTTGCGCAGCCTCGTAGTTTTGGATGCTAGGTGTTGGGCGTATCGTATTCACCGTCTCTTCTTTCTTCATTCCCATTGTGACCGCAGTGCAAATAATTGCATAAGTTTCTTCGCGCAGAAAATAGATCTTTCGTTAATTTGACCATAGGATACATCAAAGTACGTTAATTTGCAATGCGAATTCGTTTTTTATCACTTTTGGATAAGTGTAAAAAAAAAACCGAAGAAGCGTTGATGCCTTCTAATAACATGTCTCTTTTATTACAAGAACGATGAAAATAAAATGTGTCATAGAGTAGAGGCTTTTCACGGTTAGCTTTTGGAAGCTGAATTCAAACTTGCCGATTATTTTTACTTCGTATCATAGATTATCTTACAACCTTTTATCATCTTCTTAAACTTCGTGTCAAAGCAGTTATCTTATTACCTCTTATCATCTTCAAAAACGTCGTGTCCCAGTAATCTTATTACCTCTTATCAGCTTCTCAAATTTGGAGTCACCGTAGTTAACTTTTTAACCCTTATTATCTTCTCAAACTTTGTGTCACGGTAGTAATGTTATCACTTTTTATCGGGTTCTGAAACTTTTAAAAATTAAATATGAAAACCACGGTGTCCTCTCTTGTCGTATAACTTTAAACCTAAATCTCTGTTATTCTTTATTACGAAATGCTGTCATGAACCTTGCCCGAACAACAAAAGTTGGAAAAAAATGGCAAGAAAAACTGTAACATGTTTTTCATTGGGTTACCGTGGTCATCATAATGTTTGGGCATAATCTTTTTTTTAAATTTTTTACGTATTAGATGAATCAAGTTGGTTTTAAATAAAACTGTTTTTAGAAATGATGTATTTATTTCTTATAACCAGCTAGAAAAACAGTTTTGAACTGTAGGGAAAAAAAACTAAACAATTTTCAGCCTTAGAACTTAAGAAGGAAGCAATTTGCCAATCCGGTTGACGTCTGAAAGTTTATTCTGTACACAAAACAAATAGAATTTACAAGAAGATCAATAGGACTTTCCATTTGCTGATAATTACATCCAAGTAACAACAAGCCATGTCAACTTGTTCCTTTTATTTTAGGTGCATCTGTACTCACTTCATCTCCTTTCTCTACGTGTTGTGTAGTCCTTATTCTCTTTCTCCTTAACAGCCCATCGTTTCTCTCATTGCGCTGAGGTAAAGCCTCCATTAAAACACCGAGGCAGGCAGGCCGCACTCACACAACAGCATGTACGGCCTGGTTCTCATTTTGCGTCTTGAGTTCCCAATTTCGATCAACAACATTGAATCAGCAGGCAGGCGACAGAGTCGCTGACAACGGACGCGCAATCTCCGTCGCCATTAAAAATGTAAACAGCTCACCATTGAGTTTCACCCACTGGGTAAGCAGCAGCTGCTCCCAATGGACGGCCTATCTGTCTTCTGTCCTTTCTCCTGGTGACGGAAACTCTCGCCCAACGGTTTCCTTGCATTCTCCCTTTTATTGAGAAGTCGAAAACCTGGTCGGAGCCACGGAGTATGGATGCGGTGTTGCAAAATCAATTTAAGTTTCTCATTATTGAGACAACGATCTTGCTAGACTCTCTCTATCAATGGAGATATAAACAACTGACAAACGATTAAGCCCCCTCTCCTCATAAAAAAAAAAAAAAATTGGCTTTGATGTTTCAAAAATGTATTAATAAAAAAAAAGTTATATGGAGAATCAGAAAAAAAAAATTTAGTCATTACCAGTAACAATGCATACAAAAGACTTAAAATATTTCTTTTCAACGAATATTATGTCAATTGCAAAATGCTCAAGATCTTTTTTCAAAAGCTTGAAGGTACAAATAGTTTTACCGATAGTCTCTATCTCCTAAAAAACAAAACAAAACAAACAGACAAAAAAAAAAACTCTATATAGCGAAGTTTAAAAGCTTAAATTTTAAAAGAGGTTAGTTAGTTTTGTTTAAAAACAAACTTTCCCCCACGGGTCTGAAATATTTTAATTTGAAAATTTCAGTTACACCAGTTTGAAGAATGACCTCAAGAATTTTTTTCAATTATATCTGATCTATTTGCCCATGGAGCATTCGCATTGTCTATACAATACAACTGACTTTAAGCTATTGGCATTCTACCGTAAGATTTTCATTGGTCATAGTTGGGAAGCGCGACATGATAATAATATGAAAATAAGAGCAGAATCATAAGTGTTCTTACTTGTATTATACTTGATTTTCAGCCTACTTTAATCTGGCTAAGAAAGCTGTGTGTGAAGGAGGGAATGGGGGATTCTTGGTTTAGTGTATCTGATCAATCTCGTAAATTGCTTAATGTTTATTTTTCAAAATAGAAGTGCCTATTCAAAATCAGGAGAGCGAAACTTTCACATGATTTATCATCTTAAAACGCTTGCAGAGTGTACACTTAAAACTGTCAAAATAAACGTAGCAGTGTCTCTTAGATTTTCAATTGAAAGATAATTTCGATAGCTGTTAAGTTGCTCTCTTGATAAGTACTGTACTGGTAAAATGTCCATTTTTTCATGATTGTTGGAGAAAAGAGTCAAAATTTTGTAAAATTGGCGATTTTTTCACTTTTCTTTTTGTCTGTTTGTAATACGTACATTTTTGTTCTTAATGTGAAGCTGTCAATGATCAAATCGAAATTCGTTCGGACTTACGTCACAACACGTCATTGAATAGTATAAAGTTCGAAAAGTGTAAAATTCACGTTTTAATATAGGGCTATTTAATACCGTAAGGCTTATAGAAACTAGGTTGCATGGAAAATAGTCGGTATCACCATCAGTACATTAAGGTTGAAGCACGCGTCATCATCTTTGAAACTAATTATTGTGGTGAAAAGGTTTTTTTTTATATTTTGGGTTTTATCTTCCTGTAAGTGTAAGTGTAACTGCAGGCCTAGTCCCAAACATTGGCGCTTCTCATGGAAAACCATAACCATCCAACTGTCCTTGATAACGGCGGGCAGTAGGCATCCGACGTTAACATTAACTTTTTACAATTAACTTCTATCACCTTGAAAAACTTTCATTTTTCAGTTTTAATATTATCGCCTGCTTTGTTTTGGTTTCAACACACCGTAATTCACCGGTTTCAACACACCGTAATTCACCGTGTAAAAACACTCAAGAAATGAAAATAACAACGACGGTGGGGACCGCAACGACGAATGAAATTACTAAAAAAAATAAATAGAATAACGATAAAAGCAACAATAAAAATAATAATGATAGTAATAACAACAACAACAAAAACAGTACTACTACTACTGCTGCTACTACTACTACTACTTCTACTACTACTACTACTACTACTACTACTACTACTACTACTACTACTACTAATAATAATAATAATAATAATAATAAAAATAATAACAATAATAATAATATTAATAATAATAATTGGAAGAAGAAAGAAAAGAAGAAGAGGAAGAAGAAGAAGAAGAAGAAGAAGAAGAAGAAGAAGAAGAAGAAGAAGAAGAAGAAGGAGGAGGAGGAGGAGGAAGAGGAGCAGCAGCAGCAGAAGCAGCAGCGAGGGGTAGAAGAGTAAAAAAAAGAAACATTGAAATTGCTGAATTTTAAGCCCAGGTTGAGAAAGTGCTTAACACAGAAAAGCAGCGCGATTAGAAGAAATTGAACAAAAATGATAGGCTGGTTAAAAATTACGCCTTGTTTTTAAATAAAATCAACTACGGTAACACTTTTAATGCATTTTACTCAGAGTACAGAATGGCGTTCACTGCACATCTCCTCTGAGTACCTGAGAAAGAACCTGAATTTAATCGTCTGGTGCGGACACGCGAAATTTAAAGCTTTAAGTGCATGGTATTAGACTCCGAGCTGAGACCCCTTTCTCTCAGAAAGTGAAGAAAACAAAAACTGCGCTCGTAATTAGAGGTAAAAAATTTTTTTTCTTCGCGTTAGAACTGCTGTCTTAGTGTCAATTTATTGTAGACCTGTTCCGAGAAAGCTCTAAAGTTAGCTGCTCCCATCCTCTATACGACTGCATCTGGATCTTCAATGGTACCATTTTTGAAAAATGTTCCTTTTTCTTCTCTTTTATCTCAACAGGACAAGGTAGTTCCAATGCTCCTCCTGCGCCAAATGCTCCTCAGGCGATAATAATTGAGGTAAGTCAATTGAATAATGGTGTATCGCAGTGCATGTGGCTGAGGAAATGTGTTATGACATCTTAGTTATGTTTATTGTTATCGATTATGTAATTTGTATTTGAAAGAAATTTAATTTTTTTTCATCCTAACTCTTTTGACAGTTTTGTTTCTAATAGTAATACGTGATTTTTTAAGGGACGGTTGATTAAAAGCTTTCCGTACTTTACTTTATTTACTCTGCCTCAGTCATGGTTGACAGTGAAAGAGACAAATTCGGAACTGGGGCAGATAAAGTTATCTATAATTTTAGATCTCAGAATTGCGTATATTTGCCAGCGAATGGTCGTCTTTGCACTTAATTGAAGACTGCAACATTGTGAGTTCTATACGTATCTGATCTTATTGGGAAAGAACAGTTTTTTAAGTTGATTAAAGTCAGTTTTCAGGCTTTCTTGCTCCACGCAGCACACGAATCGAGGCTTTTAAAATAATAAGCTCGCCCCACCCCACTTCTTCCCTCAAGTTTTAGGTACTAATTTGATTTTTTTCCGTGTCTAAATGTTTTTCTTGCCACTCTCATGGTTCTTAAGCCTGGAAATTTTGTCTTTTTTCCTCGTCCAAGATATACTCCATGTTTTCACTTCAGCATGCCTTTTTGGTATTTAAAAAACAATCAAACAGAAGAGAAAAAATGTCTGGTCGCTGCTTTCTATAACCGTATTGTTTTATTTTATAACAATTTCATAGTTGAAGGGTTTAAAAGCTCCCCAAAGGTTACTAACACAATTGAATATGTCAGTTTACAGATTTTCTTTTTTATGTTTTAGTAATTTTTATGGGTTTTCATTTTATTCGCGTCTTTAAAAAGTTTCTTTGTCTCTTTCTGCAGCCTTCCCGGGAACTGGCTGAACAGGTAAGTGTCAAATAGTCGATGTTTGCTGAAAACAAAATGACAGGGTTTAGAAATTGAGCTTTAAAACGGACCCTAAACCAGCGCAGCCATTACTACCAGTCTGTGACCAGTTCGGAGAACTCTATCGTTGTTGATTTGGGTGTGTTTTTTTGTGATGTGTGACATACTTTTATGTGGGGCTGGTGTCGGTTTGACGTAATCCGAAGGAAGTAGTTTGCGTCACATTCTCAGATCTCTAATTTTTTAAAATGAAACTGTATGTCATGATATAGTTAATGACGTATTGGTAGTGTTTACATTAGCGAGAGAGGCACATTAGAGCTAAGCTTATGGTTACTTAGATGTGGACCGAATGACTTTTTTAAACGACGTAACAATGCTGAACAAAATATCACCATCATCGAAAGCGAGACGGTCTAAACACAAGCCAGTTACTCAAAACGTAACACACCTCTTACCCTTTATATTTAACCCTAGCGAGTAATGGGCCAGCCTTTTATTCAAAAATATTTTTGAATTTGCTAATGTTTTAACCCATAGCAATGATTGGAAGAGAGATAAAAAAGACCTTGGGCACAAATTTGTCTACATTTGGGATGGATGGTCTGGTACTGAGAACGTCTCGACCCAAAAGCAACATGAACCTAAACGTTACTGCATGACTTTGTGTAACTGAGTTTATTATCAGTACTTTTTCAATAGATCAATCATAATTAACTGTGTTATAAGGCACATACCAAAATTGTTTGCATTGAGCCCGACAAATTAATTGTGTTACTGATCGTGACGCTTTCTAGCCCTTCATTGTGAATGTGTCGTGTTGTTACACTTGTATCTTTATCTGGCGCTACTGGGGTTGATTCAGGCAAATGAAACAGAGCGTTAAGAACCATTTTTAAGTCTAATGACACACCCAGAAACTCAAACAGTGATTTGGTACGAATAAAAAATGTTTCCGCCGCATTCTGTTAGTTTTATTGAATATCTCATGGTCGAGATAGAGTTGAAATAGTATTTTATGATGAATACAGTGTGAGGAAATCTTGTTCCCTCTGATGCCTCAGAAAATTTGCAGTTTAGAACTCAGAGACAATCTTTTTATCACTGATCCATGTCAGTAAGTCGTCAATGTAGGTTAGAATGACATCAATACGCAGAAGGTTCGCCACGCCGACGTGTTGTCTATTTCAATCAAATGTAAAGCTCGATCAAGTTCTTTCACGTTTCATGACGACCTTGGGTGCACTTGACAATGTGACTTTTCCACGCACCAACTTGCCTATGGCTTGCACACGCACACAATGCATCATTGCGTGGGTTTAGTCTGGAAATCGTCACCCGTGTGGGTGGCTGGGTAGGTGCTTTTTGACATCTATCAAATCTTTGGAAACATAAGTCTTTCTGCAGCTTTCCATGTAGTAATACGTTACATATGATTTTTTTTTGTTTCATTCAGAAGGTTGATGCAAACTAAATACTTTTAGGAAACGAATAAACTAGAGCTCACAGACTCAGTGACCTCTCCGCCTTGCACTGATATGTTTAAAAAATCAACCTCTGTTTCTATATCCATATTACCACCTTTAAATGGGAGTCACTATCCGCTTCACTCTCCCCCACACCAAAAAATATTACAGAATAAAACAAAACATGCGAATAAAATTAAGGGAAAAAAGTCTAATCCCATATTCACTTGCCTTCTTTTGACTTTAATATTCTCCAACTGTAAACAATATTCAATCGAGAAGTTGTTAGTCCTAAAATAATTAACAATGTAAACAGATATAAGAAGCAAAGTACAAATTCATGGGGCACCGTCCTATGTAATTCATTGTTTTGGCATCAAATTACGCTTATAACAATTTACCGAACATGCAGAAAGAGATCACCTCCTAACGTAAGCCTTGGAACACAATTTATGTGTTTGAAGACCGGTCGATACAGAGTTCAACTGCTATCATTGTGTAAAAATTTGGAAGTGCCCTGGGCACAACCCTTTTATTTAGCAAAGCTGCTTGTAACAATATTATTTTCCTATAGTACAATGAGTTTCTGAGAAAAGAAGCTATTCTAAGGGCTATTAGAGAAATGTGCGCAGCCCTCCAGCTATTTGAGTGCATATGCAACATAGCAGGAAAGGGAACGCTGTCAAGCTGGCCTGAAGTTGTTTTTTTATGTGACATCGTGCAGTTTTCTGTAACAAGATGTAGAAACCAAATTGATAGTCATCATATTGCCTGCTACTGCTAGACAAATTCTGTTAAAAAGAAATATCTTGAAGGTGATCAGGCTTATTTTGCTTAAGTCAAGGAAATGCTGTATGTCCAGCTTTAGATATTGCCTCCGTTCTTGACACCCCCTCAGCTAAGAACTAAACAAAACAGTTTTTTTTTTGTTTTTATGTAAGGGAAGTCAGGATGCCACGGAGACCTGTGGACGAGATTGAGGTGCTGACATTTCTATCCCACCTTAGATCTTGAGCTTTCAAGTGAAGTTGAAGGTGACACAGACATAAATTTGTTGTGTTCTCTGAGCTAACACTCTGATTGCAGCTCAATATTCCCCACCCCATCCCACATAAACTCGAACTATAAATGAGACAACACAGGTGCCGACACAGTTAAATACGCAACTGTCATTTCGTACAGAAACGCGTGCGACTTCTCAATGTTAAAACTGTTTAAATCCTACCAAGTCTGAAAGTGTCATTCAAACGCCCACAATGTCTGGTTGCTATTTTAGAGTACTATTGATAAGTACAACAAAAAAGGTTAAGACTCTACTTCGTCACTCATACGAACTTTTCAGTTCTTTCAATTATTGTGCTCTTCGAGCACAACACTTTAGTCAGCGTATGGTACAAATAATTAGCTGCAAAGGCATTTTTTAAAAATTTTTAACTACATGTATCTTAAAATGGCCGGTCATGCTATGTTGTGATTAAAAAGTTTATTATATATAATCGTTAAGTTTATGGTGTGTGTTCGCTTAAAAAAGCCAATGTTGGTTTTCTGAATATAACAATAATCCTATATTAAAAAAAATAGAGAAATTTTGTGCCAACCGCTGCGGGCGAGAAAAAATGGCCGAAATCCCCCAATTTTGGGTTGATATGTACGGTAATGCATCATTTCAGGGACATACACCAAAATCTGGTCATTTCGAGGCTAAATCATGGATAAACTGTTTTTTTTTT
>BMAT01013379.1:36140-47867 GCA_019649035.1 Elysia marginata | reverse complement strand
GTAAACATCTCACCCATCTTGTCCAAGGCTAATTTTGGTGTATGAGCACCATTGCGAGCTTAATATCTGTATAATACTTAAAATTTCTGGATAGGCCCTTGTGTTTGTAGACATAGGTTTATGTCCTAACACAGATGTATACATTCAAAATGTATAACAACCCCCTTGAGTTCTGGCATTGCGTTTTGACCCTTTTAGGGTAAAGACTTTGTGAGGTCTTGGTAATAGAACCATGCTCTCCTGACTCTCACAGACGCCAATTAAAGTTATTTTTCAAAAATTTTCCCGGTTTTTTAACATAAGAAACTCCATGAACATACACAACTAAATAGGATCGGTTCTATGAACAAATACAATGATTCTGATCTAAATATACTACCGGTTTCTTACTTTTGGTGCAGCATTGCATATTAAAGGTTCTCTTTGGTGCTTAATTGAACCTGCGTAATATTTTCACAACTGGGTTCGCAACCTGCAAGAAGGAAGGCGGAAGACATTGTTGTTTTACTAAGACACATGTGACCCTGCTGAGTTTAAGGTAAACGCCATTCAATGGCCCCAAAGAAAACATTTTTTTTGTTGCTATACGCGATAAGGTTTAGCCAAAATTTTCCGTTGTAAAAAAAGAAAAACAAATTCCATCACATCCATGGGTTGTATTTATCTTTTCTTTTTTTTTACCCAGGCGTGCGAGAAGTTTTTTTGGGCGCTGCCTCTTTTTCGTTTTGCTTCATTTTTTTCAAAAAGGTGTGAAACATATTTTTTTATACGACCTTGTTTTTTTTCCAACGGTATCATTTGCTCTACTTTGATCACGCCTTCAGTGCATGATCTGGACCTGCAGTGACACGAGAGGGCGTTGGTTCCTGTGAAACTGATTTCCTGTTTTCTTTCCTAAATCGAGAGAGTAACTCGTAAATTCCACATCGATGAAAGATGCAAGCTTGGTGTAGTTCATATGATTTTCAATTCATGAAATCTTTACCTGCATCTATGTATGAAGCAAAATATTAATTTCGTTACAGTTCTAATAAATTTTGGTGGTTTTATCGCAAATCTTTTACATGTTTATGCGATTTAAAACCGTCGAACGGAAGGTGTCTGTTCATGCACCGTTGTCAACCAATTTTGCAAGAACGAGTTTTGCAGGACAAACACAGCAACGACAGCTGTCCCCGATATGGGTCAACACTTTTTGTAGTAGTATCGAAAGACTCAAAGAATTATTGTAATAAAGAAATAACTGTCGGAACTGCTCCGGCTGAAAACTTGTTAGTCAATCACTCGAAAATCAACGAACTGAAAGCTGATTTGTCTGATGAAACATACGGCAGCTGCATCTGACATGTTGTTATGAGCAATGCCAAACTGAACAACTCAGACACTGGAAGTGTAAAACGACAAGTAATTTGAAAGTTTTCAAAAATCCCATCGAACTTGAACAAACGCTTCTTTCGTGACACTAGAGAAATCCAATTTATGTCAAATCAGCATACGTTTTGTGTGTCAGTTGCAAGTCCAAGTTTTAAAAATTCTTTGTTTTAAACATTCTGTACTTTAAAAAAAAATTTTTAAATACCGTACCTACCATTTACCTAATAATTAATTACCCTTTTGAATTAATTGAAAACATTTTTATGTCTTTTTTGTCTAGGAGCGGTTGATGTACTTTCCGACCTGGATAGACCTGAAGGGCCAGGACGCCGTACCAGAGACAGTGCACCATTGTGTAAGTGAGCCGTGAGCCAAGTGTCTACTGATTCACCTCTAGCTATCTGTAGTGTTCTTTTTTTCATAACTATTCCCGTTGTTCTCAAATTTCACAATTAAAAGGCCCTTCTTGTCTCATATCGTGGTTTTAACACTGTAAGTATATGGCTCTGCATAGTCATTTTTTCATTTATTCCCCAACCATTTATAAAAAATATTTTTGCTCGTGCGCTTGCCGCCTTGCTGTATGGGTATGTAATTTTTTATGATATTATGTAAAATCTGTGGAACATCGAATACACGCACAATTTCCTCGTCAAAACCAGTCACTGAGATACTTCAGTCTCGAATCCAAGATTTCTTGTCCTATTGAATCTACAACAGAAAGATTGACCCTAGTGTTGACGAATACCCTGTAAGGATGTTCTTGATAAAAGTATGCCATAAAAATAATTAGCCACAAGGCATTTAGTTTCAAGTAGGATCATATAACTGTATCCTTCTGTGCAGATTGACACGTCGCTAGGAAATTTATACACGGTTAGTAAACGTACTGTAGACCAGCTCAAACACGCAGATGTTGTAGTTGTAAGTGTTTTTCTCTCACGTTGACAGTGAACTGAAATCCCCAAGGAAATTGGAACTTGATCTTTTGATTTGAGATTTTGGAAAATGATTGCAGCGGCTCATAAAACCAGGACAAAACCATTTCGCGACCAATTATTCCTTCAAACCGTGTTTCTTCCTATTTTACCATTATAAACATCCCTATGTATCATCCTAGCAAACTACAGTTGAAATTCCTTTCCACTTGAAATTGGTACCGAGAAATTATTCACAACGTTGCTGATACGCGGAAATTAATTTACAATAAATTTCAATAGTTTTCGTGACATGAGGAAAATTTCCGAAGTCGTTATCTTTTTTTTCCAAGGGAAGATAAGATTTCGAGTCAGTTGGGTTTTTTGTTTGCCTTTGCGACACAGTCCTGCAGTTTTTATTGACTTCAGGATGAAGCCCACCGGAATGGCAGTGAAAATAAAGGCTTTGCTTGCTCAATTTTGTTAAAAATTTAGGAGCATACTGGTTTTCAGTGATTACAGGCCTTTGTGTTGAACTGAGATTTTCGTAAATTATCTTCAATTTGCAGGCTGTCTGATCGGGCCTTTTATCTTCCTTGATATTTTTAGTTTCAGCATCGTAGCAATTTTCTGTTCACGTATCCCCTACCATCACTTCTATTAATTCGTTTCCTTCTCATGTGTCTTTTCTTAAGACCTCTTTGCCTTTTAGTATTTTGTTAATGTTCTTTTTTCTTTCTCCTCTCCATCGTGGTGTTCTTTTCGTCTCCTCTCCATACACATCTTCATCTTATTTTTATCCGATTTTTATTACTTTCAAATATTTAACCGGATGAGTTGAAAATTAAAAAAAAACAACAAAAAACAATCCGATCATTTGAACTGCATAATAAGCCTGTCGTTATTGCGACCACCATAGTGCGCTTATGGTTATATTGAGAGTCAACATTTACAAGGAAATAAATATAAAAAGAGTGTGGATGACGACATGAAAGTGATTGTGAATAACAACAAAATCAACAATAACACTGATGACATAATGATAATTATGATTATGTTTGTAGTGACGATGATGATAATGATGATGATGCTGCTGCTGAAGATAATAATGATGATGATGCTGAAAAAATAAGGATGAAGAAGAACAGAAAGAAGATGATGACGATGATGACCATGATGATGATGATGGTGGTTGTGATACTGCTGTTGCTGCTGCTATTGATGATGAACATGGTGGTGATACCAATGTTCATAGTGTAGTTGATGATGGAGGAATGGCTTGGGTACTGCCATTACTGCTGGTTATGAAAATGAAAGATGTGATTAAGGTGGACCCACACGTCAATAAACCGTTGCCGAGAAACTAACTTTACTCTCTGCTAAAGGCGTAGCCGTGTCTAAACTTTATCACTGAATGGCTTTCTGATTGCTGTGGTCTCCGCTGACCATGTTACTTCCCTAAGGGGGAAGCGTCTAAATTCTTGTCTTGGCTATTTTAATGAGATTTACATGTACTGGACTGTGCTGTGAGCATTTTATTATGTTTCTTGGAGAGCTAATATTCCCAGTGGAAAACTGGCGTTAGTCTTTCCGCTCATAGATTGTAAAATGGGATTCCTCCACCCAGCCTTTATTGCCGTCTTTCTTTTGTCGGTATATACGCATGCGCTAGCATTCTTTTTCTTTTAGTATTCAATTATGGCATCTATCGCAAGGCTTGCACGATTCTCTGTTCTCCTGAAAACTTTTTGTTGCAGTTAAGTCTTTAACGATCAGTTGTGCTTAAGCTTAGATGGAGAGTACATGTTAAAGAAATTCTCATTTCTGAAGGAAGTTCGAATCGAACATGCCTCGCCATTTAGTGAAAAGAAAAACCCAGCAAGTTTTCCGTTAACTTTGTAATGGGTCTGTAGCGTTTTTTTAGCTTAATGGAACTGAGTAAAAACGAATGCAAATACAATGGCATGTATATGGACATTGGTTCTTTCCTTAGTTCAGTTGCATTTTTCCAAGACATAAGGATCTTTGGACTTTTCACTAGAAACTAGAATATTGATTTGCAAAAAACAAAAAACAAAAACAAAAAACAGTGAAATATAGTGCTGGCTTTAGATTTCTCTTCTATTAAATATTCTAAATGACCATGCTGTTTCATAGTTTGATTTACGTTCAATCCGGTCTCTTGAATCCCTGCCATTCTTTTTTGTTGTTGTTGTCATTTATCAGTAGTTTCAGTTTTTTTTTTTTAAAAGACGGTGGAGAATTGTGTAGTTCATCTTACTGCAATAACTTAAAGTTGTTTTAATTCTGAAAAAAAAAAAGATTCTAGCGTGCTATTGTTCAGGCTTGTGTCATGAAAAAGGTTTGGCCTTTTGTATTCTGGAATAGGCTGGATCATGGAATTGGCTATTTTACCTTTCTGCTCTTTGTTGTCAAAAGATCTCGTTACGGGAAAGTCCAAAAGTATGCTATAATTGAGCTTATTGGACTCAATATCGCGCTGAATCTTAACAAGAGAATTGTTTACCTTTCTACACTAGCGGGTTGTTTTGTTTTTATTTTCAATTTTTTTAAAAATGTGAGTGCCGTGTCTCTGAGTTTCAAGCTTGCTTTTGTTCAGGTTTGTGGACTTATGATCTTGCTTTGCCATAGCAACCACCAAGCAAAAGCACTAACGAGAAAGAGAGAGCATTTGCTTTTTCAAGTTTGTACTCAGAATCGTGGAAAGGAATTCATTAGCGTTAAAATTGAACAAAAAAAAATAAATAAAGCATAGCGGGACAAAACGAAATGATGGTTTCAAACCTTATCCGAAAATCAGTTGTTGACACTGCATTGTGTTTATGTGTAAAAAAATTCAAAAAATTTTCCTAGGTGACAATGCTTGAAGCTTTGAAATAACCTTGAAAGTTTTAAATGAGAATCGTTGAAAGAGCTCTGGTTAACATAAAATTGGTATGAAAAACCTGAGCGTGAATAGCGCCTTTTTTCTGAACCAAAACTCGATGTTAGTGATAGAGGTTTTTGAGTAGAATATTTTGCACGCCCGTGGTTGATTATTTTTTAATTCCCTCATTTGAGCATAATTATGTTTGCTACCACCGCTTGTTAGTCGCATGCATAATTACAAGACATTTGATACTGAACATGTCTTTCACACGTCAACGGCGTCTATCAATTTAATCGAATATATTAGAACAGTTCTTCCTTTTTAAGATTTCGAAAATACAGTTCGCATAAATCTTCGTCAAGTTATACTAATGCTGCCTCAAAATTAAATTTTATAATTTCGCTGTTTTGAATTCGACTCACTCGAATCAGCTACTCACAGTTTCTCGTTTTTGTACGTTTTATCTTAATCTTCTCGCGATTCATTGATAAGATTCTATAATGGTTCCCTATTTGTAGATATTTATTTTTTGTGATTCTTTAATGAACTTGTAAAAGTTCGAGATTCATTGCTTTACGTATCACATCTAATAATTCTCGTGATTAGCGGCAGGTCACCACAAAAATGTAATCACCTGTCACTGAGAAAATAACTAAAAACCTAAAACTAATTCGGCAGATCAATTTCAGGTGTGTATGGTAGACCCTGCTGTGGACACTCAATGGAAGACTCTCCACAAACACATCAGGACGGATGGTGTTCACGACCAGGACAGGATCCAGACGGAGACCCACTCGCCAGGTAAGTCTGTGGCCCCCCACACGGACTCGAGTTCTCACCGTGAACCTGCCTTGTGCGCCGAGAAGGATAAGCTTGCCCGCAAATCAAAGCAGTTCTTTTATATATCACAAAACTATGAACAATAAGATGACTAAGTAATCGAACACGAAGAGGAACATTGTTGGGTGAAAGGTATCTATCAAAAGCGTTTCTATAATCCTGGTCCTATATCGTATCTCATGCGATTTGTTCGAAGGGTCGTAAAAATCTCGGACGGAATTTTGTTCGAAAGTATTATATGTAGTAAAAAAAAAAAGAAAAAAAAGTTAAGTCCCAATTCAATTTTAAGACATTAATGAAGGGTTCAGCGTAAAATGTGACTTATCCATTTCAAAATTTGGCAAAAAAAAAACAAACCTTTCTTTATTTCATTTCCTCACTTATCACTCCGGAATAGTAGAGATCTTAGTGTGTTACCCATATTGTTTAGCCGTCTTGTGCTTTTGCCTTGCGACGAAGATCAGGCAGTAAAACATTTTCAGCACAGAAGTAGAAAAAAGTTTTTTTGTAGAATCTGCACCTTAATTGTAAACAGTAAATACTCTAATCAAAATGGTAATTATAAACTAAGTATCCTCGCGCTCATTTTGTATTCATTGGGATTTTTAAAATTTTCTTTTCATAATCTTTTTAACATTCTTGTGATATATGACACAGTGGTTGTTGCATTTAATTTTTCAGTATAATTATCTTTAAAAATAAAGATTATACTATGCTTGTATTGCATACGCGCCCTTTCTGCCACTAATATTCATCGAAACGTTAAAAAATTGAGGCATCCAAAATAAGACCGTGAGCGACTAGAGATACCAAAATTGCCGTTTTTTTCCTCGTCTCGTACTTCCTATTCACAGATTAACTTCGGGCTAAGCTGCCAAGTCCGTGTCTCAGTCGGTTTAAGTATAAATTCTAATTGGGGATGAAGTGTGCATCGCGGAAACCATGGCGATAAGACACGTCTTGTTAACGCGAGCAAACGCCGCTTTTGACTTGAATCTGTGCCGTAACCTTGGCGACAAGGTGACCAAACTAAGTGATTGATCGTATTTGATAGTGTGCTGCGCGTGATATTTACAAAGATTGGCTTTCTTAATGTTTTCGATGTAACTATTTTTGTAAAATCTGGTCAACATCTTGGAGGAGTAGGCGTACTCTTCATTTTGAAATCGATAAAAATCATGAATCGAAAGACCCTGAGGATTAAAGATGACTCAAACATGCTAACAACCGTATTGATTAATACTTTTGTGATGATTTTTAGTTACAGCGATGGCTTCGGTACTTTGGTTTTCCCCACTTAGCCAACAGTTTCATAACGAAGTAGAGGTTTATTTGAAGATAATGGTCTTAAACGGTAATATTACACGCCTCCGTAAAAGCGAGCTCTGGAAGCGTGCGCTACTCACCACTTCATATCCATTTAATTTTGGTCTGCTTTACAGCGAGTTGGTTTGCTCAAGGAATTACCCGGGACTTGAAGCATTTTGGGGTGGCTTGTTATCGATCCTATAACTGCTTAGAAAGTCCTGCAGGAAACGTGGTCGCTTCGCGATCGGTTTCTAAAAGCTTTCTAAAAAGAAATTAATAAGGGCATCGGCTACATCATGTTTGGCTAGGCTGCGCCTCAGCTTCTGCTGTGAGAAGCTGTTAATGGTCGGCTATCTTCCTGTCGGTTATTGCTGAAGATACACTGATTAAATAAATGTATTTGGTCTTGTAATTTCCTGTCCTCTCTCTCTCTCTCTCTCTCTCTCTCTCTCTCTCTCTCTCTCTCTCTCTATCTCTCTCTCTCTCTCTCTCTCTCATATCTTTTTCACGCCTGTTTCGTTATAGTCAGGCTGGCAATATTAATGCTGTACTATTTCGCAACTGTGTGTGTGTGACTATTTCTACTTTGGTTCACAATGTATTGACTCAGGATCATGTCTACTGTTACATAATTTCCACTCATCTCACATTGGTTCTTTATTCTTATTTTAGATGATGTTCTGTATATTTTATGTTTTTGGTTTGTAAAACTGTTCGGTTTTGTTGTTGTTTGAAATTGCACCCTTTTTCAATGATTAATGCTTATGTCTATGGAAACTTTGTTAGACTGTCGTATTAGCGCTACCAAGCACCCGTTATAGTGGATTTTAGGCTCTCTCTGAATAATTAATTGTACTGATACTTTTTATTATTCATAGATTATTTTAACAGTTGAAGACTTAGTAGTGGCTGTACTAGTTCGACCTTCTTGTATAAGAATTGCGTCTCTGTGCCATAGCATTCAAACCGAAGGAAAACCAAACGAATATAACAATCTGTCTATCCCAGTTAAAGTTGAACATTTAGTGTATCCACAAACTGACTTCAGCACATGTATTTTGATAAAACTGGTATTTAAAATGTTTTATACGTTCTCTCTTCTCATCACCAATATTTATCACACAATATGCTTTTTTCCGATATACATGAACTTCGTTTTCCGCACATTCAATTTCCGGCCCCTGACACCTTTCCGCACCATGAATCAATATTGTGCATGTTTACCATTTCTTACCTTGTCAGCACTGTATGTTAGCACTGCTAGTCTGTAACATGAGGGCGACAAGGTGTGGTGGAGAACTCATTTCGTTTAGAATCTCGAATTGTGCACCATGTTTACGCTTGTTGTGGTCCATAAATATTAAGGTTTTGTATGCATTCTAATGGACTACTATGGTCTTTCCTATTGATACTTAAACTGCACATAGCAAATCACATGTGCCTCTACTAGGCCTCAAATCCACATTTACCCTCCATTTTAATCCTTTCATTTTTCTTTGTATCCACATTCCTGTTTATAATTTTATTTCTTAATTGCGTGGCGGTCTGACCTTTTGTTAAAGTAACCTTCTTTCTTTTATTTAATTATTTTGTTGTACTCGTTTATTGCGGTTCCCATAGAATTTAGGTTGACGCTTTTCATTACATGGTTTTCGCAAATGTTGAGCTAGCTGCGTGATATCAATTACTTTAAAACAAAAGAAACGAGCACAGAAACCGCTGCAGCCTAATGATCGGCGTAATGGCTAGTCTAACGTAGATCAGACGTTCTGATTGAGGCTCCACCAAAGAGACCGGTAGGTGAACATCCTATACTCTTTGGGCTCCACTCAAGGGTACTTTTAGTACTGTAGTTTACTGTCCGCTATGCTGTTACATCGAATAATGTGAACGAGGTCACAATCAAACTTCACAGATATATATTAATTCAACACAAGGTTCTGGAATTTATTGTATGCTATGTCAAGATGTTTGACTCTTTGGATGTCATCTCAGGGTGTGAAAAACAACGCGTTCACAAAATTGGTTCTAGGCTGGCACTCTCTATGCTCTCTCCACGCTAGTTATAATTTGAAAGGCTTGATTGCTAGCAAAAAAGGTAAAGTCAATATTCTTTCAATCTAAAAACTAATTCAAAAGGGAACAAGAGTATGGTATTTGTCTGGGGCAAAATTCTTGAGTCATCGGTTGAACTCGCTACTTCTACATTTGTTCAGTTCCCAAACAAAATGGACACGAAACAAAATGTCAAGCCGTTGTAGATTGAACTGTGTACTCACACATATACACAGAGAAAAACATTTTTCCTGGCGCTATTCTTTACTTCTGCTTTTACGTCCTGCCGTCGCCATACAGACAACTTCCTATGAATAGTATTTTTTCCCGTCGTTTTTTTTTTGTGTGTGTGTGAAAGGGTGTTTACCTTTAAATGCAGACAATTGGGACTGCAAACTGAAGCAAACTACAATTTTCCTAACCCTGTGAGGGTAAATAAATCATCTTAATATGCACTTTTGGCATTTTCGTCTGTTGAACACTGATAATTAGGTAGCAAAAACTAAATCATTCTCTGGCCGAACAGAGAGGTGAAAGCTCACGAGAAGCAGTGAGGGTCAATGTTTGCATCTTGAGGATGCTAAGGAGACGTTAAACTCAGTTGCGTTGTACTCGTGTGATCAACGTTTTTAAAAAAATGTTTAGATAAGTTCTCTACTTGTAATTTTTTCAGCTATTTTCTTTTTTAAAGATATATATTTTTTGAATTTCAAGATATACCAGTATTGAAGAAGTCGGGTAAAGATAGAGAATGAGAGACACAGAGAGAGACAGTCATAGAGAAGAGAGAAGAGAGAGACAGACAGAGAGGCTGGCAGAGAGGAGAGAAAAGAGAGACAGACAGAGAGGAGAGACACAGGAGAGACAGAGAGAGAGACAGACAGAGAGGAGAGATAGAAGAGAGACAGAGAGAGAGAGAGGCTGGCAGAGAGGAGAGATAGAAGAGAGACAGAGAGAGAGGCTGACAGAGAGGGGAGATAGAAAAAAAGACAGAGCGAGAGGCTGGCAGAGAAGAGAGATAGAAGAAAGACAGACAGAGAGGCAGACAGAGCAGACAGAGAGAGAGAGACAGACAGACAGAGAGGAGTGCCAGCTGACACTCCTTCCTGCCTCCCCCTTTAAAGCTGAGATTACATAAAAGTTCATTTTTTTTAGTAACAACTGAGTGGGAGATGATGATAATTATTGTCATAGGGTATGATAATCATAGTTATAATAGTTGCTTAAAAATATTGTGTGTATTTCTAAAATCATTAACCTATAACTGTGACTGAGTGTGCAGTATATAATTTAGGAGGATGAAAAATGTTTTTTAACATTTTTTTTAAATAGAAATATTATAATAATTATAAAATGTTTGCCGTAATACTTTCTCGTCCTATTTCCAGTTTGAGCAAACATAGATGCAATCAAATCCGACATTATTGGTTGGTGCAAAGTGTTTTATTATAGAGATATCTAATAATTAAAGCCTCCAAGATTGAAACATTTATCAGAATGCATAATTCAAGGAAAAACTATAATGAACTAGACCTACTCGTTTACATAGAAGTTTGATCAAAACCATCTTGTTGTGGAGCAGACCATACGTGTATAGGTGGTCCTACCGCTACTAAAAATTTCAGTTTTAGTCCCTCACTGTCATAAAGATAATTCAAATGCTTTATTCTACCAGTAATATAAATTAATTTGCGTGCTCTGTCTATGGTATATAATTGAACAGTGGGGTCGTCTTCAACCCTGTTTTATTTGAACTTTGATTAATATAACAACATTTTTTGTCTCTTTTCTTAATTTTTTTTCTTCACAACGCTACTGCTAAATATAAAAAACAAATAAAATTATACTTGTATAGTCGGGCTCAGATGGGTTTACCTGTACAGGACTCCACTGTTTTCAAAAGCTTGTAATTTGAAGAAGACTTTTTTTCCCCTTTTGAATTTTCAAAATTTTTAACAAAATCAATGTCGGTGCAATAGAGGCTTAAAATTAAATTCATGCAGTAATTTGAAATTGTTATGGCTATAAATCACAACTACGTTATAATCTCATTTTGAAAATTAACTTGATTGTGAAATTGAAGTTGTAACCTAAGCAAACTCACGATTGACCAGCAGTAACAATTTGGTCGACTGAAAACCTGCAAAATTAATGACTACCATAAATGGAAACATGACTTTCATGACTTGAATTTTTTTCTTTACTAGTGGAGAACCCGCAATATTTGCGGGAAAAAGTGAACAACCTTTCCCTTCTGAGTTCCTGTAAAACAGTCTGGAGCAGCATTACTGTTAAGCAGATTGCGGAGCTTAGGAACCGCCTTTGGCCCATTAAAAAGGTTTT
>BMAT01013378.1:116622-126755 GCA_019649035.1 Elysia marginata | reverse complement strand
TGAACAATCAAACTCGAAACAAAATGACGTATTTTGTGTCCCGAATCTTTATTATCTCAATGCAGTCAAGACTTTGCGCAATCCTCTTAAGATTAAAGACAGTTGACCAGCCGGGGTTTTAGGAACGCCCACAACCTACCGAAAAAAAATCCCCAAGTTTCGATGGTTTATATCCACAGAATTTCAGTTAAGCTTCGTTTACAGAGGTTGGGCTGCCTCCGGGAAAAACGCCCGATTAAAAAAGAGCAAATAAAAAATAATTGAAAACCCTGACTTGTCTGGTGACAGGGGCAGGCGCGGCGGTTATAGGCTGGTCTGCGGAATTGCACAGGGTAACCACGCACAGGATAACCACGCACAGGGTAACCACGCACAGGATAACCACGCACAGGGTAACCACACACAGGGTAACCACGCACAGGGTAACCACGCACAGGATAACCACGCACAGGGTAACCACGCACAGGATAACCACGCAAATGGTATCCACGCACATGCCAACCCTCTCAATGCAATAGGCCCTTGACCAACAGCGTCAAGAACCACAGGTCATTACCAATGGATGGGGTTGGAATCGGCCCTTGACCAACAGCGTCAAGAGTCACACTCACCACCAATGCATGGAGTTGACCTACTTACGAATCTAACGCCGGCTGAAATCTTTTCATTTATCGACGATTCTCATCTGGAATAACACACTATCAGAAATATTCCATCACTGAATGAAAACAGGCGATTTCTAATAGAGAATCTAAAGATGCAAAACTTAAAAAAAAACACTGATGTAAAATCTTCGAGAACACAACAGAAGCGGTCTGTAGATCAAAAGAATAGTAAACACATGCATGATAATAACAACAACAACAATAATAATAATAATAATAACAACAATAATAATAATAACAAAAAGAAAAAGAAGAAAAACAAGAAGAAAAACAAGAAGAAAAACAACAAGAAGAAGAAGAAAAAAAAGAAGAAGAAGAAGAAGAAGAAGAAGAAGAAGAAGAAGAAGAAGAAGAAGAAGAGATACATATGACTTGGCAACCGAATCAGAAAGGTAAATGTGTATCTCTAGATCGTAGAAAACTTAAACAGCTGAGGTAGAAAAAAAAGTTATTAAAAAAACCAAGTTGTATTTAGCGTGAAGATGGAAATCGTCGGTGGCCAACCTTGTCGGCAGATAATCCTCTCACCCTCCTCGAGATGTGTGGTCTGAGGATAACAGGACTAGGAAGCAATCTTGTGTTTGTCCAAGATTTTGACCTAAGCCTATCAGTTGCGACGTGCCGTCCAGCAATAAACACTATTGTTTTGCCCGTTGACAAAGGCGGCGACCTAAAAAAAAAAAAACCAGATCTTTGTACTAAACTATTTCAGTGTTACTGCGCTGTTGATGAAGGTGAAAACATTTTTCCGTCTGGATAAGTAAAGTCCTGCGAACGAGATACACATTTTTAGCCGTTGGGCAGCTTGAAAATAACAATTTTATATAATTTGTAAACCCGTAGTTCAGAAAATTGCTTGAAACAGTACTCTAGTAAAGAATGGCGTAAAAAGTGTTTTTCATTATACCGCCTGATCAACAAAACTGCTCTAACCGCTTCACAAAGGTTCCACGGCTGGCCATGACCAACCACGTTACCTTCTTAACTCCATGAACAGCAGCAGTTAAAGTGCATCAATCTAGCATACTGGAAAGATCTTTCACTGCCTATAGTCTTAGTTTTGGAAAGTAAAAACCGTTCCCTTAGATGACACTGTTACCAAAGGATAATCTTCTGTTTCAGTATTGAAATACAAAATTTTTACGTCCCTCAACTATCTTCTGTTTCAGCATTGAAATACAAAATTTGTACGTCCCTACACCATCTTCTGCTTTAGTATTGAAATACAAACTTTGAACGTCCCTCAACCATCTTCTGTTTCACTATTGAAATACAAACTTTGTACGTCCCTCCATCATCTTCTGTTTCACTATTGAAATACAAACTTTGTACGTCCCTCCATCATCTTCTGCTTTACTATTGAAATACAAACTTTGTACGTCCCTCCATCATCTTCTGTTTCAGTCTTGAAATACAAACTTTGTACGTCCCTCCATCATATTCTGTTTCACTATTGAAATACAAAATTTGTACGTCCCTCCACCATCTTCTGCTTTAGTATTGAAATACAAACTTTGTACGTCCCTCCATCATCTTCTGTTTCAGCATTGAAATACAAACTTTGTACGCCCCTCCATCATCTTCTGCCAGAAATGGCTCACATCGTATACTGGTTTATCTTGTAACGAGTAAATTATGGCCGACTTGGGATTGGTTTTTTCAAATCATCATAACACCATGACATGAAGATCAGCTTCACGACAGACTTGATGCGTTTCTAGTGGTTTGTGAGGCCACCAAGTCAACGCTGGCACAAGTCACAAGTTCTTAAGTCATGGGTTTCTACCACTCTAATAGTTTACTTCATGCTCTTTACCAGGTTGGAACGTGTAAACGTCAAGATGTTTTTTAACTGGGACATTTTTTTAATTTCAAAACAGCACCCAAAAACTGGTTTATTATAAAATTTTGTTTGAAGAAGCATCAACTTGAAACAAGTCCGAGGAAAAATGTCTTTGATTTGCACT
The DNA here is from genome assembly GCA_019649035.1 of Elysia marginata. Lineage (NCBI taxonomy): Eukaryota > Metazoa > Mollusca > Gastropoda > Plakobranchidae > Elysia > Elysia marginata. The sequence goes on along the minus strand of BMAT01013378.1, from coordinate 124,123 downwards.
GGCTGCATCGCATTAGATTCATAGATTCTTTTTTTTTTTTTGAAACTCCCCGATTCTTCTCACAACTTGACGGGGCTGCAGAAACTTAAGAAGTAAAGCCTTCTCAAAGCTCTGTACGCAAGAGAACAACACTGAATGGTTATTGTCTGGAGAGTTGCTATTACTGTTTTATCTTATAAAGAGCTTGAGTTGTTCTCAAACTATTTAACTCAATCTTGGAGAATAGAAAGGGAAATGTGAAAAATGTACCAAAAAGTAAGCAATTTGTTTTTCTATAAATGTTATTGTACCATTGGAGAACGACATATAAAAAAGAACAATGATGAGAAATAAAACGATTAGTTACTGCAAAGAAAGATGAAACAGGATATTAAGAATCTAGACCTAGATGACTTTAAATATTAATTCTATTAGGGATGAGATTTCAACAAGAGAAGCGGAACTTTTCTGATGCCAATCCGAGTGAGATTTAATCATTAAGGCTAGCACATGCCGATTTAAGTTCTATCGTATTCTTAGAAACTATTTTAAAGGCATGTGAAAATAAAACGAAATTACCCGCTGTCATTTTAATACAATCTTTTGAAAAATATAAAAAAAAACTTTTTATATATAGCTGTACAGATTTTTAGTTCTAGATGTGAACTAGTTTATAAAAGTAAGAAACTTTCCAAAATAAGACCCTAAAATCTAAGTTTAGATTAAAATAACCACAACAGTATTTTGGAGTATTGTTATCTAGTAAAGGGACGCTACTTTTGTTTTACCTCTAATCTCATTCCCTATAGTAAATCGATTTCAAAACAAAATATAAATCCTCAAAGGTTTTTGGATAATGGTGAACAAAACACAATGTGTTGGCTACCCGTGGTTTCAATTTAACACATATCTAGTTGCTATATTAAAAACATCGGAATAACCCGATGCAAAAGTTATACTTATTTTTAAACATTGTCGGATTGAAGGTACACTTTACATACGGGTGGGAATCGTGCGAGAAAAACTATCAGCTTTGAATCTCCCCATATACAAAAGAATGAAGGTAGGGTACTAAAATTCCTGTACACTTTAATTTCGCCAAGTAATAATCGTCCATCGTTATTTTCATTCATCCTCCGATTTAAGTCGTTTCTTATCCGTACAGTTTCCGTCTTATCATTTTTTTTTGTTCTTCATGTCTTAATCCCAGATCCAATGAGTCCTAAATGGGGGATTTTTCTATTTAGAAAACGGCATTAAAATGCTCATTTTTGCTTTTCCTGTGTATTCATTTCAAACAATTAAAGATTCGAAATATTTTCAGAAAGTATTGATTTTTAAAGTTTTTTTTTCAACGTGTGTTAGCTTAGATAAAAAGTCTTGTTCAAAACAGCGACACGACTAAAAATAAAAATTGCGACATCGGTTTAATTTCCGACTGATTTACCGGGGACATGAGATCTATAGACTCCACCTCAAGGTAATTATCCATTTCTCTATAATGGCCTCCGTCTAAAGTATATTCTTTTTGTCTTTATGTAGTACTTATACCTAGTATTTATTTTTTATTATTCTTTTTAATAATTTGCGTCTGAAGTATATAATAATATTGTAAACAAATATCATTCCTCCAATTGTTACTTGACCTTCCACACACTTGAACTTTAAACTCTTTAAGATTTAGCTTCAAACTTCGTTTCAGCTGTAAGAGTAACGTTTATTTCATCAGCAAAGACATTGCCTCTCAAGTCCAGGGAACAGGGACAATGTCGGAAAGTGCACATAGTGGAGGGGATGTCAGTGTGAGGTGAATGCCTTCATCGGGAAATTCTTTGGGTTAATCTGCATACCTGACGTTGTCTGCTACAGTCCAGTGAGATTGTGAAGAATGACACCGACCTGTTTGATCTACCAGGAACTAATCACGTGACTTTTGCGTCTTTTTTTGTACTTGGGTATCAACAGTGTTCTATGAGAATTTATTAACGTTGCACAATTTTTTGTCATCATGGCACCCAAGGGGGTGCGCAGCTTGACAACATGCAACAATATAGGCAGGAATTTAATTGGAAGTTGAAAGGATTGGTATTTTATCAATCACCACGCGAGCCTAATCTTATTTAGGTCATCCCCATTAGTAGTACGCTATGGCTACACCCTACGGACTATATTTGTTGATCCAGGCTACCAGGTCTTCATCAGCATTATGGATTGTTTCACTTCCATCATCTAGTTTTCGTAGCTGGTCAATTTAAAAACTGAAAGCAAAGAAAATGCTGTTTGCAAAACTCAACTCTGTGTTTCGAGCTAAATGCTTTTCTTTCCACAAGTTCAAAAAGTTCCGAATAATATTCAACTTTTATTGTTTGAGCTACCTGAAGATAATAAAATGTTTGACGCCTACATTGCGAGAATTCTAGTATCTTAAAATTTAAAAAATTATAACTCTTAGTTTTATGTTTATAAACGTGTAAGCTTTTATATTAATATCGTTGTTATCAGAAAACAGAAAAAAGTTCTTATAGGGTTATTGAATGATTAAAGTTGAAGTAACTAAGAAAGAAAAAGCCAGTCAAAAAGATTTTCAATTTGGGGTACTATAAAGGAGTTTCCTATGCTTTTAGAAAAACTTAAAACGACGTTAGGTAAAGAATAATCCTTAAAGATTTCACACCGATCTATCTAGTTCGTGACCAATTTTATTTTTATTTTCTCGGTTTGCAAAGCAAAGGTCTCTAAACAGACCTTAAATAAGCAAGTTAATTATTTAAAACGACCTTAAAAAATCGCGGGGTCATTTAAAAAAAACTAGTTGCTCGTAGAGACTCTTTTGTTATTTGTTATTACAGCAGTTTAGGTGGTAGCAACCGATCCCAAAACTCTTATCCCGCTTGTCCCCAACCTCTTGCTCAATGCATTGAGCGCCTTTGTGGTCAATACCAAGACTTACTAAAGTAATAAATGAGCATGTGGAAAAGGGTTTTATCGGGGGTCTTATCATGTCAAACTTTGCGGTTGAAAAAAAATATTAGAACTGAACTATGTCACACAGTCTTGATGGGAATATGTCACACAAAGAATGAGTTTTGAACTCAAAATTGTCGTGTAGGGTTCCCAAAAAAACTGAGTCTACATGCGAATGTTTGTAAAATGGTGTTCTACACAGAAATGGAAAGGTTTTTTCAAAAATCCTTTTACCTTGCAGGTGGTAAAACATTAGTTTGATATCGTCATTAGGCTACAGCTCCTGAGTTATTGCACTTCAAATACATCGGATCAAAGTACCTAATTTAAAAATCAAAACGGAGAAATTGGACGGATGTTTTTCATGTTATAAAGTCCAAAAGAATGTCATAGTGTTCCAAAAACCCATTAAACAAATTTAAACATTTTTTTCTATTATCTTATAAGTGGAAAAAATGAAAAACATAATAAACTTAACATTATGTAAACAAATATTTAAAAAACGATTTGACCTGATGCTCGAGATGGAAGATACAGGATGTGACGAGAGCTACACCAGGTGACGACAGGTAGAGCACACTGTTTCCTAGTGATGTTTACTTGAACAAAGTCACGTTCCTTGAGTCACGCGTGATTCTGACATTTTTAAAAGTAGTCTCTTTGAACGGTTGATGTGAGTTAACACAGACTTTTAACAGCTTGGTTTGAAAATTGACATGACTAATTATATTAAAATTATGTAGACGATTTTTAACATCAATATGTAATATTGACAGAGTAAAAAGCTTCCGCCCAGAAGCTGTTTCTTACAAAAAACGACCTTTTGCTGCAGCATCAAGTACGTTAGCAAGACTCCTTTCTAAGAAAAAATGGTTGGCTACCGGGCAAGCCCTGCGTGACAATATTGTAAAAACTGTAAGTAGAACGACATTAGATTCAATTTCTGCTAACTTAGATTTCAACCGCACTTCAAGTTAATGCTAGAAATAAAGTTGCCTATAAGAAAAAGAAGTTTTTCGACTTCTGAAGAAGTTTCAGCAAGTGGTCAATTACCCTAGATAATTGTGTATGGATTTATAAGGCTTCAGCAATCGGTTTTGAGCAAAACGCTTAGAGAAACAGACACAATGATTAGTTTCCAATACACTCGACAAAAATGTCAAACGTAGAACAATTCAGGTAGTTGAAAACAAGAAAAAAAAAGTTATTCAGATCTGTGAATATGAGAAGAAATTTATGAAATCTCTTCAATTCAAAACAGAATCAATAGAACGCGCTGGCCTCATAAAGTTAAATGTCGCATCTCCGCCTAGTTATAAAACTGCCAGTCAATATAAACTAATTTCAAACTATTTTTTAGCCTCGAAGTATGCAGTCGTCTATCAGTTTAGCTAAAAAGACAACTTGCCGATACATTTCAACAAACTGCGCGTTAGATTTTTTTTTTTTAATAAAAGACGCAGTTATAATTGTTAAACTGGTGGAGTCAATGTCGGGTCTGCTAGATCTTCGGCGCAATTCTTTACCACATGGTAAGATCACAACCAAACCGCTTCCAGCGCGGAATTTAAAGTAAGCAGTAAGCTTAACATTTTTGTTGTAAGAAATTTAGCCTAGCTGAAACTGATGTCTCGTAAACTATTGGCATAACTTTGAAACAGCACAGGATAAAACACAACAACAACAACAACAAAACCACACAAACTAGTTCTTGCCAACAACTTGAATAAAATACACAAAACTGCAGGAATTGTTTTATGGACGCTATTTCTACTTTCCCTCTTGCAAAAGTCTCCGAAATGCAACAGTAGTGACAAGGGAGGAAAAAAAGACCAAAAGAAAAAAAATCAGAGAAGACCTAGTGGACTCAATGCACCCTGAGAGACAGAGTGAGGTTTACACACAAGAGGACTCAATGCAGACGAGCTGCTCAATCGTTGGTAGTCTGCGTCACCAATTTGTTAATAAGAAACAGCACTCCTATAAAGTGTAGTCTTTACGTTGTCCAAAACAGAAGCCATCATATAAATACCGTGCCGGCACCGATCTGGGTCAGCGTTGACAACTTTGATATCCTACGTAAGATGGATTTAATAAAAGTAATGCAACTCAAGTTGAAATCGCATTCCGTGTCACCTTCTTCGCAGTTCAACCACCAACAGTAACTCTGACAGCTATACACACATAAACCATGCTTTAGAAGTTTGGCTAAATACGGCAGACACACATTGTTTTAAACCGCTAGACTAATTGATCGAAAAGTGACAAATTTGAACACATCAGGTTTTTAACACGCTGTGAGAATGTAATGTCTGTTTTTTGATGTGTTGAAAAGATGTCACAGTTTACTCTACTCTGAGATCTCTTAGTTTAAACCATTTGAAATGAGAGGCAACCAGGGTCAACCAAGCACAGGTTCCTGGCAGTTCTGGCACTAGCTTGGAGTTATCGCCCTGTAATAAAAATAATTTGCTCTACAGATGACCGTTTTTATATTGTCTTTAAACGAATGAACTCAAGAAAAAAACAAGCTGCAGAGACCAGAATAGTTTTTATTGACGTTAGTAACTAGATTTGAAAACATTATGACTTGGTCCTAACACAAACCGGTTGTCTAATAAATAGATATATTATGTAACAGTTGTTACACAAACCGGTTGTCTAATAAATAGATATATTATGTAACAGTTGTTTCTTTTTCAAAAGTTCTTTAACTCACAAAGAATGTAGACGACATGTACCGAATTCTATTTAAAGGTTTCCCTCTTGTTTTTAACTTCAGTTGAAATAAATAATTATAGAGATAAAAAGTCGGTGGGTGCACAGGGCTAAGTCAGTCATGCAGTATGAATAGACTGAAGGCCTTTCGTGCCGGTCTCTGGAGATCTGTGTAAATAATACCTACATAACAACCTAGACTGTGGCGCTAAAACCCACGACACTACAATTATAATTATTTGGTACACTGCAAACATTTTAGTTGCGAAATAAACAGCATATAAAAGGGTGGGATAATCCCACCAACAATGGCGCAAGGTTCATTATTTGTGCCGGCTAATTGTATTGGTGATGACAATCATTCGTTGAACGCCTTGCTCATTTACGTGCGGTATTGCATTAATGTGTTTTCCAAGTACACACCATGATGCACTGTCTGTACGAGATATCAACACCTTTATTTATCGATGGCTTCTGAGAGCTTTCGCTACCAAATAAAGGAGTTGATAGGACAAACATATACCCAACTCAAAACAATCAGGAACTTTACACATCTATCACCAAAGCTTCGGTTCAGGATCTGCTAAAATTCTAGCTCCAAACGCAAGAATTGCCCTTTGTGCGTACTTATGGTTCATGCGCTGGCGGTGAAGAAAAATGAGCGGGCTTAGCTATATTCGGCAAGGCCAACGTTTCCCTCCGGAAAAAACTTATGATAAGGCCCTTGCGGTACATCTATGTTGCTATAATTATAGCTTAGCAATCAATCACTTTTTATAGAATAGAGAGGAATATGCTCTCGCCCATTTTATTCCCTAGCAGTTGATGATTATTGTTACGACAAAGAATGCATCCATCATAATTATCCTTTTGTGACATTCGGAGATTTTTTTGGTGCGGACTATCCGAGCATTTCTATACTCAAAACATTAGCATTAACAGAAAAAACAACGAAAAATTATTTTAGTCTCAGAAGCCTCATATTGATATCTAGGTCATTTTTTAAATTAATATTTAGGGACATAACGACTCAAAAAAGTTGATATGAGGTGCTTCTAGAGTAAAGTAAAGAAATTGAAACTGCAAAGTGATTACCGATTTCTAAAATGTAAAAGTTTGGCTGTATCTCAATGTCATTAAACTTGTTTTCTAACTCTGTCTCTCTGTCTCGCTCTCTGTCTCTCTCTGTCTCACTCTCTGTCTCTCTCTGTCTCTCTCTGCCCCTCTCTCTCGCTCTCTCTGTCTCTCTCTCTGTCCCTGCCTCGCTCTCTCAGTGTCACTCTCTGTGCCTCTCTCTCTCTGTCGGGCTCTCTCTGCCTCCCTGTCGCTCGTTCTCTCTGTCTCGCTCTCTCTCTCCCTCGCTCTCTCTCTGTCACTCTCTGTGCCTCTCTCTCTAGCTCTCTCTCTGTGTCTGTCTCTCTCTGCCTCTCGTTCTCTCTGTCTCTCTCCATTTCTCGCTATGCCGTTCCGCTTTTTAATTTCTAAAGACTTTGGCTCACTCAGTGTCTGTTTTCATGTGTGTGTGTCTGTCTGTCTCTGTTTCCCTCTCTGTCTCCCTCTGTCGTTCCGCTCTTTAGTCGTGCCATTGTCAAAAACACAAACAGCTATTAAATATACTCTCCATTTAAAACAGACATTAAACGCAGATATTAAACATACTCTCCATTTAAAACAGACAATAAACGCAGATAGCTTGTATTATGGACAAAACATTTGCTTTAAAGACATCACATCTTGAAACACATTGCTCACACTTTTTACCTAGCCAAACCCAATGGAAACACAATCATAACATTAAATCAATAATATATATATACAATGGTACACTATGTTTAGATAC
>BMAT01013378.1:0-16236 GCA_019649035.1 Elysia marginata | reverse complement strand
ATTATTATTATTATTATTATTTTTTAATATTATTATTATTATTATTATTATTATTATTATTATTATTATGTTCTTGTCCGTACTACTAAGGTCTAGTTTAATACTTTTAATAGTATTAAAACTAAAACTGGCTAGCATCTCGTATAATCATCCGATATTCTATTGACATTATCTAATACTGCATTATCATTAAGACATTTTGCAATACTTTTTGTCAAATAGATATTACAGATGTCATAATCTTCTTGTAGGCCCATATAAATTATTCTCCTGTTCATTATCATGGTCATTATCTTTCATTGGTAGAGGTGACATAACTATGATTTCAATTTTTTCCACTGTTACTTTTATAAAAATTCTTATTAATTATAACTATTATCAACAGCACTTATGTAAAAAAAAAATTTATGCAATAAAATACCGCCATAATTATTATTATTATTATTATTATTATTATTATTATTATTATTATTATTATTATTATTATTATTATTAGTAGTAGTAGTAGTAGTAGTAGTAGTAGTAGTAGTAGTAGTAGTAGTAGTAGTAGTAGTAGTAGTAGTAAGCCTTCTTCTTTTTCTTCTTATAATAATAATATTATTATTTTTGAGCTTTCAAATGTCAAGAATGACGTTAAATTATCATAATAATAATATATTTATTATTAGTACAGCTTCTTTAAACAGTATCACAATTATATTCTTATTTGCACTATCTAATGTTGCATTCGCAACAGGATTGATTTCTACATTGTTCTTAAAATTAATATAACATTTACCTTTACCACTATAAACGCCCCTATCTACAGTATTCTACACCCACAGCATCCTTATTTCCAACTTTCGCTCATATTTATTTGATTATTATAATTATAATTATTAATCTACTTTTGTCCAAGTTATACATATGGTTTTTATGAATGGTGTTATTGTTTTAGATAATTATGCTGCTCTCATTATGATTGAAAAAATAATGTGAAGAATTTGCCACTGTCCTCTTCATGCCCCTTGTAATATCTCGATCTTTATTTGTCAAAAAAAAATATAGCGCCTCGTGGCGTCTCATGGAACGGTACGTGAATCTCGATGAAATAAGAAATCTGAACATTTCCTGAAACTGATGATTATTTTATAGGCTTACCTATGCATGAAAAGCAACACATCCGGGTAGTTTTACAGACTACCTAATAACGTTAGTAGTAAGAAAGAAAGAAAAGTAATGAAATTGGTAATAAAATGCTCGCAAGTTCATTTAAACCTAAAGAGAACAGCTAATAAAAAAGTAAAAATTCGACCCCGACGAGATTCGAACTCGCAATCTTCTGATCCGAAGTCAGACGCCTTATCCATTAGGCCACGAGGCCGCTGGCTCAATTGGAAAAAAATACTTTAAGTACTTTATTAATGTTAGTTAAATTTAACTGTTTATGACTTCATACGCTTTATTTTAGGTATGAGATAAAAGGGAATATGAATTACTCGGCTATTAAGCACCAGCGTCAAACTGTTTAATGCTTTGTACCCTCCATGCATCTTACAGTTACAATGGACCGAATCCTTCTATTGCGAATACAAAATTGTTACGTTTCCTATGATGTCCTGTAAGCTCTGGATCTACCTTTTTTAAACTTTTGACAACAACAATCTCTATATTAGATCCTGGATGAAAATGGAGGAGAGAGACCCTTCATGTAATCCCCTAGATCCACTTTATCACGTAAGTCAATACCATTATAAAAAAAAAAAAAACTCTGTAAATTAATTCGAGTGAGGCTTTATCCAGATTGTAATTTACCTAGGTCATAGTGAAAAGTAAGGGCTCCCCCAAGCACTGTAAGTGTGACCATTAAAATCATTATATTTTACAGATCTCTTGAAAATCTCTGTGCTCTCGAAAATCTAGATTCCCTAGTTTCGATTCTCTTTCAATAAAAGAAAAATAGTCTAAGGAGATAATCTTGCTCTGTTTTAGACTTGAAGAGCAAACACAATGGCAGTTGCTAATTCATTATTTATGATCTAGAATTAGATCTATCTGCCACTGCTGTGCCAGCAAATTTTCAGACTTTAATAGTCCTAAGAGCTGCTCTTGACCACACCCAGTTTTAGATGGTCAAGATCTTATGATCTAGACAGACTTTTTAGATAAGATGGACACACACTGTCTTCACAATAACTCTAAAAGCTTAGCTTAACACGTGCGACAGTACTTTGCTACTTCTCATTCCTGCAACTCAACAAACTTACGAAGTAAAGTACTTTCTAAGTGCTTTTTCCGTTTGTTCCCACCCCAATACTTTGTGAGATAAAAAGATTTACACTAGATGACTAGATCCAGATCTATGTCATGGTTTTAAATCAGGACAGTCAAATTTTTAAGCATCAAAAATAAGAATGATACCAATAATGATCAAAGTACTAATTCTAGAAGTAGAACTTAGTGTCAAATATTTTGTGTTGGACTACCATTATCAAGTATTTATTGAGCTAAAACAACAGGGGTGGGAAATTTAAAAGCACCAAGTACTGCAGGCCTACCAACCATAAGGATGTCTTTTACAGTTGTTGTACTTGAAGTTTATACTGTAAAAGTGTAATTGCTTTTTTGGCTCTCCATAGCACGTACATCGGACTTCACAAAATTTTTTGATTTGTTAAATGTGTGATTGTGTCTCAAATGAGTGCATCATTACCTTCTGCCTTTGTTTTAAAATGTTTGTTGTCATGGAAGAATAGTTGTTCGAACTGATAATTCAAATAAGCTTCTATTTCAAAACTTGGTTTTGAAATCAGTTGGTTCCCACCTGTCATGTAACCTTATAAATATTGTTATAATGTATTTAACGTAAAGAAAACAAGACATTCATGATTAAACAAAACAGGTTAGAACGTTTTGACAGACAAGGAGAGCAACTCATGTCAAAATGTCTTTTGGCCTGCTCCCCTTAATAACTCTGGCCTGTTGTCACCTGCAAGGCGGTTAATTAGACGGTGAGCACTGTCTTACATTATTTTTATGACATGTCTTACTAGAGTTTGCCAACAGGAACGACAATTTATTGTGGTCTAATCTAAAAACTAATTCCCAATTGAACTTTTTTGCTTGCCATGATGTCATTCATGATTCAAGAAGAACATTTTTAAATTGATTTTTTGACTTTTAAATACTCTTTCAAGTCGGCATATGAAGTGGCTTTCCATAAAAATTTAATTTTTTTTAACATTAGGTTTTTGCTCTGTGCATCTAAAGTGATAATCACTTAAGGTTGCTCTTCAATTTGATTTTTTTTTTTTGTTTCTGCATGTATTATTTCTTGTTGACCTATGAACAGGCAAATTGTGATAATGGTGTGGATGAAAGCAGCAAGAAAACTTCCAATGCGGACGCACCACCGCCTCCACCAGGCTATATTCCGCCTGCAACTATCTCAGCACAGGATGTGAACTCTTTCGATCTGGTACGAGCCACTCAGTATGGCATGCTCAACCGTGTAACGGAGCTCATAGAGGCCGGCTACGATGTCAACAGGATGGATCATGAGAATGTCTCCTTGCTGCACTGGGCTGCCATCAACAATCGCACTGATATTGTCAAGTAGGTCTCATTACTCTCTTTCTGTCTCTTTTATCTGTTTGTCTTTTTCTCTGTCCGCTCTCTCCCCCCCCCCTCTCTCTCTCTCTCTCCCTTTCTCTCTCTCTCTCAGATTTTATTTTGGGAAGAATAGTTTTTTCAGATACATGTTAAAAGAAAGATAAAATACAGTCAAGTGCTGTAAGTTTTTTTTTCATATTTTGGTGGAACCGTTTGCACTACAATTTCTGTCCTATAGCAAATAATTTGGTTTTGACTGCAGGAAAACTCTAGTAATAGTCACACAGATAATACTTAATAGGCTTACAACACTGATAATAGCTTTTTTTAAAAATAATACTGAGCTGTGGGTTTTGCTTTTGGGCAATTCATAAGCAACAAAGAAAAGTGCAGTAGCTTTGAACTACAATTGAAGAGAGGCTTTCCAAAAAAAAAAAATAGAACTGGGTATAAATTTGCATTTTTTTAAGTTTTAGAGAAAATCAATAAAATCTTCCATTTCTTGGTCTTTGTCCTTGTAAAAATCACACATGATTTTATTCAGTAAATTTTGGTTGAAACCTTGATATCAAGAATCATGTAAGAGGTGCAACTCTTGATTTCAACAAAAATGCAAATTCAAGAGATTTTGAAAACTGCGCTCCAATTTTTACTTTTGAGTTTATTACTGACTTGATTGTCTTTTTTTCCAGTTACTTTATGTCAAAAGGTGCTATTGTGGACCGCTTTGGGGGACATCTCAATTCTACTCCTCTGCACTGGGCAACCCGGTTAGTCTTGGGCTTTTGTACCTTTTTTTTTATTTTACCTTTTATACGTGAGGCCAAAACTTGTTATATAGAACAAGGGGATATTTGGAGAGCTGGCTACCTTCATTTTTTTTGTAATAATTGTGTGAACAAATTAAGAAATTTAGTTTTTTTCTTCAGTTCACTTAACTTGTAAAAGTTTTTGGTTGAATTAAAAAAAAATGTTTCATTTTCAGGAAAGTGGGTGGTCTTATAAATATAAGTTAACTTGACTAAGATGTTTCAAGCTGATTTCTAAAAAAGGTTTTTTTTTTTAAGGGAGGGCTAAAGAAATGTGTCCCTTTGCTGTGCAAATAATGTTTTCTCTGCATAGAATAATTTGTATTCTTTCTGTTTCAGGCAAGGTCATTTGCAAATGGTTGTACAGCTAATGTCCTACGGTGCAGACCCTTCTTTACGAGATGGCGAGGGTGAGTAGGAACACGGCATTCACATTCACACAGGAAGGAAGAAACTTCACGAAGGAAAAAGTGTCTAAATCCTCATCTCTATATCCTTATAAAGAATTTGTTCTGTATTGGGTTTTGAGTTAAAGGTTCTATGGGCAGCAGGTTTTAGTGGCAGACTCCACTTTATGCTGCAAGAGTGAAATCTTTCAGTTTTGTCACGACAAAGACTTGGCTTAGTGTCAGAGCATGTCACTACTGTACAATAAAAACTTCAGGTCTATACAGTGTGGGTTTAGTCACAGGCACGGGGATTTTCGTCAAGTTAAAAGAACGCATCATCACCTTTCAGTTTGAATACTTTCAATACCACACATGTGTTGAGTTCAGCAAATGCTTTTGAAAAGTCACTTCTACATTTATTTACTTTTTCTCTAAAGACTTAGCTAAACAAAACTCAAGTTTCTGTAGCCAGACCTGTAGCTTTTGCCATAAGTTTAGGATTGATGTTGCCCCCAAAAGCTTCCAGATGTGCCAGAAATGCACACTTTTATGGCTAACTTTTTAAAGTTTTGTTTTTCTCACACATTTATAGAACAAGATTTGAGACAATTTTCTTAAGGCTCTATTACAGGTTTGGCTTTTTAAAAACGTGATTATTTTCTAACCTTTTTTTTTTATTTTTGTGTGACCCAGGTTGTAGCTGTATCCACCTGTCTGCTCAGTTTGGGCACACAGCCATCGTGGCTTATCTGATAGCCAAAGGTCAAGATGTGGACATGTTGGACAAAACAGGCATGACACCACTCATGTGGGCAGCTCACAGAGTTTTTGGGTAAGTTTACACATTTGTGCCTACAAAATGTGGACCCAGGCTAAAAAAAAAGTAGCTAAATCTTCAATATATATTTTTGAGTTATGATTTCCAAACAAAGATGCAATAACTTCTAAGCGTTTTGCTTTGTCATTTCATCTAACTGTGAGCATTAGAACTGGAGGCATGGAAGTGTTGAGGCACGGGCACTCGAAAGTTTAAAATGTATAGTGTTCCCACAAAAATGTGGTTCTGGTCAGTTTAAGAAAACAATCAGAATTTTCTTTTTAATAGTCAGGAAGTTTATAAAATGATGTTTTTTATCATATCCACCTACGAGAGCATGGAAAAAAATGTGAAAAGTTTGTTTGAAAGGAGGTTGTTATAGCACTGTGATGCCTATTTGGCTTCAACAATATGAGAACTTATGAGTCCAGTTTTCCCCATTTTTTTAAAAATTAGACCTCTTGGAACCCTTGCCTTTCAAGTTCAGTAATGCAGAAACTATTGAAGATATCAAAACTATTTCGTCAAAGCATTTAAAGGCGTTTTCACTGATGCTTGTAACTCCCTATCATACAATGCAGCATGTAAACTAATATTGTCGGATCGTTACACACGACCTGGTGGAGACTTCTAGCTTTCATAGTCTATATCTTAGTACAGTAGAAGCCACAAGGGGCAATACATGGCAACTGTCCTGGATTTTTTTTCTTCCCTATTTTAGTAACTTTTTTTGCATTTAGTCAACTGCCTTGGACCTATTTTCGCTTAAAATTAACACCAGATCAAAAGACATAACAGAGACCAGATGGGTCTTGGGAAAGAAAAGGGGAGGTGGGTGAATTTTGTTTTCATACATGATACAAGATACGGGCGAGGGATCGCAGTGGATAGGGGAGGGCTAGTGTGGCTGTACAGAGGACAGTCAATAGTGCTGATTGGCACAATTCACTGGTGACCGTTGCCTTTCATCTCCCGGGCTGAGTAAGCCTCTTGCAAGGTATTATGCAACAGGGGCCAATACTGGGTCTAGGCATAGTAAACCCTACTGTCTTTTACTTCAGCTCTCTCTTTGTCTCTCCTCACCCCTTCTTATCTTTTTCTTTTATCCTACTCATGTGTCTTATTTCTCTCTTCCTCGCATTCACTTTCCTCTTTCTCAAATTTAAAAAAATCTCAAGATGCGGAAAATCATACCTGCTCCTCCCACCGCCCCACTGAAATGTTTTATTTGCTTTAAAAGCTGTATATGCAGTCATTTTAGAAAAGGGGTGGAATTCCAATGACGCTTTCAACAAACCTGGTAATTATAAGTTTACGTCGATCACTGGCTGGGGTGGCATTTTTCATTTTTACCGGGTTTTTTTTAAAATGGGTTTCACAGCTACCTAGTTTTCTAGATATAATTTCAAAAAGCAGCTGTTGTATTATGGCTTTACTGATATTTAAGACTTAGTAGGAATCGCCCATTGGAAAATTTGTGATAATTCAAACAGTAGTGGTGTTCTTAAGTAAAACATGAAATTTTAATGTGCTATTTTGCTTTTAGGAAATACATTTCATGACGAGATAATCTTTAAAGTAGGTCTTCTCTCTTTAGTAGATATTAACGCAGTTACTTAAAAAGATGATTCAATCGTCATATTGTAATTGACCATCTGAACCTCAGGTACGACCCAGTCCGCTTGCTGCTCACCTTTGGTGCCAGTGTGAACAAACCAGACAAGCTCAACGGCAACACTTCGTTGCACTGGGCTTGCCTTAGCGGAAACCACATCGTCATCAAGCTCTTGCTCAGCAAGGGGGGAGACATACATGCTGTCAACCTCAGGGTAAAACTGCAGGCTGTCTTTAACTTTCTTAAAAACTCTGTGTTATTATAATTTTACTGTTTGATTATCCAAAGTTCTCATAATTTAAAGTTTTTTTTTAGATGTGAGGTTCCATCTCTCTTTCGGCTTTGTAAGATTTTACTTCATAATTCAATGTTAGTGAAGTTGAAGCCTCTCAAATCAAAGTTTTCAATGTGGCCTATAGAACGTTTCCCTCCTTTCCCCAACAGTCTGCCTGGTTCATTATGAGCTCCCACTCAGGCATGTTAGTCGCCCACACAACAGGTGTAAGAGGGAGTTGCTGATACCAGTTGACTCAAAGACTTTCTATAATTCAAATCCTCTTAATTGGAAGTTTTTTTTCCATGCTCAAGAGATTTGAATTAAAAGCTTTCTTTTGTTATGTAGGTCTAACCATTCTGCTGCTACAGTCTGCTTGTTCCTTAGCTATACTTGTTTCAGGCGGTTGTAATAAATAGACTACAGTAGAATCCCTTTGAACCGAAATTTTGGGGTCCTTCTGTTAGTTCTAATCCATTTTGGTTTAAAATAAGTCCTTTTTTCAATATAAATTTTAAAGGGAAATAATCGAGCCCCAAAACTGCAAAACCACAAGTTGTCTCCCTTTGCATTTTTCAATCAATAAAGCCCACAGACATAATGTTTGTTCATTTGTTCATTGTTGATTTTTTTTTTCTCCTCTGTTTGAACTTCTCCACCCAACTGGGAGTAGGGGTAAAATTAAAGTTCATTGGCTGTGCTATTTCCGCTGCCTTGCCTATAACAACTGGGCCTGACAATGGAACATTCATCGCCATCGCTTGGCGAAACCAGGCAAACACTGCATCCTATAGTTCTTCGTGACTGCAAAGTTTCATTTTCTTTGTAGTCGGTCGGAATTTCGAGTCATCACGGGCCTTTTGTAGCTTCTCTGGCTTTCAAAATCGTAGACAGCGTTGAGTTAGGGATGCTGTGTTTCTTGCAGATTTTCGTTTTTGTTACAGGGATGCAAGTTTTCCGATTTTAATCGGAATTCCGTTTTTTTCGTCTCCCCCGATTTTTCCGATTATTGTATTCCTTCTTCAACCAGACAATCACCAACAAAGAAGTCGGAAAAATTATAAACTTATTAAAGTAAGAACTTAAACCGAGAAATGACGACCGGAAAATCGGAAGCGAATTACAAACCTTTTTCCGATTCTATGGCGTTACCGATTATTTCTTTTTGTTTATCCGTTAGTCGATTTCCGTTTATATTTTATATGTAACCTCATCGCCCGATTTCTTTTTTGTGATGAGTTCGAAACTGTCCACACAATGGCCAATGGGCGTAAAAACAAAAGTGAAACTGAAAGTATGCTAGTGAAACTGAAAGTATGCTACCGATGATTTTTCTTGTTTATCTTTTGTATACTCCATGTAGTTCTAGGCCTAGTCATGAATAAAGTTATCTTACGATAATACGAATACATGGTTGTATGACTGCTCAAAACATCGAGAGTCCTTTATAATCCTTTCTTACATTACATCTAGATCTAGCCCTGAGCAATCTTGTGCACTTCGTCTTTTTTAGCCAAAAGAGATCTTGTTCAGTGATATTGCATATTGTGATTGCTGCACCTCGTTGACCTTTCTAGATCTGTTTAATTTTCAAGCAAGTGCCAGGCTAGATGCTTTTAAAAACTCTTAGATCTAGTAGTCTTACTCTTCAAATCTAGATTATATCTTTTCTATCTCTCTATAGATCTAGATTAGACATGGAGAAACAGTGTAGCTAGTCATTAACTGACTTAGCCTTACTGGCTTGCACTAGAAAATCTAGATCTAGACTCTAGTAACATTTGCTAACAATCTAGATTATGATCATGGTGGCCATTCCAAATCTAGATCTAGTCCAAATTAAGTTCTTGGATTGGAAATCTACAACATCACATTGTGTTTCTATTTCAAAGAACAAATTAAGGAGAAAGACATCAATGGAGACTTTTATTCTAGTTATAGCAGGAAAAATTTCGGACAAGGATGGTGTTGCTGTGCAAAAGGAGAGTTTCTTACAAAACTGGTCGCAAAATCATTTTTGCTAGACACTGAAAGGCTGGCTTTAGTAATCAGAATAGCGCGCTCGGAAACTTCCATAAAAAATTTCCTGCTTTTTTGTCATGAGCTGCTTGCATCCCTGTTGTTAACTTCTTTTCCTCCACTTCGGATAAGACTTGAAGTTTAAATTCAATTATGTAAGCAGTGTGCTTTCTTTTGGACATCTGGACTGAATATGTGGTTAAAGTGAACCGAAAAGCGCTAGCAACAAAACTGAGACTAAGACTAGAGATTATAAAAATGAGTATCGCAAAGCCAAATCTTAATCAGTAATCACAGGTCTAACTGCGCTGACTGACAGCGACAGTGTGACGCAGTGACGGTGTGTTGTAGGCACGCGCATCCAATCTCGATGACCGAGTCGTGTTACATCACTGGCACTATCAATCAGTTTCAGTACCACAGACAAAGCAAGCCCACACACACACACACACGCAGAAACGCCACCCGAGCACAAGCAAAGAGGGTGGAACCAAGCAACCTCTTTGTCACAAGCTAGACTAGGCCTCCCCCTCCCCCTCTCTTTCCCACTCGGGCTCCTTTCTCCCCCATTCCCTTTTCACTGATGGTACGCCCCACGGACTGTAGATCCTTTTTTGGTTTATCACCTTTCGGTTTAAAGGAATTCTACTGTAGTCCCATAATGTGTTTTGTTCAGCATATCAAGCTTTTTGTTTCTTTTGTCATGATTTGTCTGAAGTTTGCAGAACAGAAAAATTTTTTATACTATCTTCTCTTAGTTGTAAAAAAAAAACATAGGTTTTATAGGTTTATGGCTTGGAAGCATTTTCAAAACTATCTGTAAACAACTAAAACCACTCTCTCCGTGTAGAATGTTTGCATGCGACACTGACAGGGTAATATGGTGCACTTCTTGCTGCATGACGAAATGGGTTTAAAATCATAAATCTCTTCACAATATCGAACTCTTTTACTGTACATTGATGTACGTAGCTGAATGCTGTATATTCATGAGTTTCTAAAACTAAATCATTCTGAGAGGTTATTCTTTAACATTATCATATAGGAGTAAATTACAAAGTGCATTAAATAAAGAGAAGAAAAAGTATTTTCAACAACTTATGTTCAAATTAATTTTTCCAACAATCAACTCAATAGTGTTGGTTTAGAAATAAGTGTTTGTCCCATGTGAACACGCTACATGGTCAATATTGAAAGTCAAAAAGATGATCTGTGAACATAATGTGCTCAACTAATTTTACAACCACTTTGTTTTTTCTGTCAGGGAGATGCACCACTGGATATAGCTATCAAAATGTCCAACGGAGATCTTGTGAAGAAGCTGCGAGACATGCAGGCAGCCGCTCAGGCAGCCAAACAATCGCTCGTAGGCAGGCTGGCAGCAAACAAGGTCTGAGGCAGCCCCCGCGGTTTACATGTTTTAAATTCCTCATGAACAAAATTGAACATCAAAGTATTAAACATTTTTTTAAATTATCAGTATGATAGAGGAGCACAGGGGATAAAAAAGTATAACAGAGGAACAGGCTACCAAACATCATTCATATGCACCAAGGTGTGGAACAAGGTTTGATGCAGTGCACTGCTTGTACTTGAAGCCCATGGGAACAAAACTGAACATTGCATTATCCAAAAATTGAATTAGTTGTATAGTGGTATACATTCCAGAAGAAGGATAAAACCGGCATTCTGAGTATAGTTTGAATTAGGCAAATGTCTCGCGCCAGGGTGAATGAGTCAAAAGTCAGAAATTCTTTCTTGGGAAAATACCTTTTAAAACTAGTCTATTTTTCCTTCTTTTTCTCTATATTATAAAGCAAAAAAAGTTTTAATATCTTTTGATAACAATCTGATCATGTCATGAAATTTTCTGCGTTTTAAAGCTCATAGAACCCGAGTTTTTCAAACTAGCAATACCTTTGAATGTCGAGCATGTGATGTCCAATTTGTTCACCCTGGTGGCAAGGCAAATGTTCAAATTATCCAGGTGCAAACCATATGGATGTCACTAGTCGACTATTGTTTTGGAAACTTAGAAAATAGAAATCAATTAACATGATAACTGAAAACAGACCTTATCTAAAACCAAAAACGCTACGAATGAAATTGAAATTGAAAAAGCCTTTAGCCCACAATACAATAACAGTTGCAATGTTTGATGTACCTTTGATCTTCGATAAACAAAATGGTTACTTTTCAACAAATTACTTATGTCTGTAAATCATAATCATTTGAATATAGAGTTGTCTTTAAATGCATACAAACATAAATCATCTAGCGAGAAGTCACTAATGGCTGTCAGTCAGTCTTTTTATATAATTGGATTTCATGTTATGGATGAGAAATCATAGAAAACCTACCTTTATTTGAAGGTCTCAAGACTGCTAGGTTTCTTGAAGCAAAGCTTAACTCCATCCAAATCATATTCCAATATGGAACATATTTTCAGCAGTTGTATTTTGGCTAAAAAAGGAAACAACAGAGAATGAAAACTTTTGGTTTGGTAAGCCAAAATTAACAAATGAATTTAGTCAGGTTATGATACAAACAACATTGTAAGAAATAACAGTCTCACTTACACAGATGTACTAGAATAAAATGTCTTTTTTTTTTTTCCTCCCTTTTTTATTATTGTAACAGTGAAATAATTCTAGATATCAGTAAGAATGAAACAAAATAATTTTCTATTGACAGGACTTTCGAAAGAAAATGGCGTATGTGTTTCCATTCTTCGTCATCTTTGTAATCGGTGCAATACCAGAGATCTCGGCCTCATGGGCTTTTAAGGTTTTACTTTTTATGCCTTGTTTCATCGTCGCCAATTTGATTATGAGGTGAGTGCAGCAAACAATTGTTTGGAATGTGTTTTTATCTTTCACTACCAGTATCTCATGTCTTTACTAAATTTACTGTAGGAATATCTTTCAAAGAGCCAGCCGGGATTCTTTGCGCATTTTAAATTTTAAAAAAAAATTACAAGTTGAATTTAAGCAATTTGATTTTTAAATCAGCAATTTGTTTTTATCACCCTCTGAATGACAATAACCCAAGATTTAAATAAGGCTGTTTTTCTCACTGTCTTCAATGGTATAGATGAAAGTATTAGAAGATGTCAATAACTCTACTTGTCAAACTTTCAGACCTTTGACCTCATTCAGCCAGGTAGCTTCACATTGAGTAATTATTACAATGTAATGTGTTTTCAGAATTGTTTTTGTAATATCTTTGATTTTTACCTGTGAAATTGCAAAGTTTGACTTATTCCTAATCGAGACAACAATGACTTTTTTCCAACGCTTGATAATATTAAGCATTTGTACTAACTGTTTTCTGTATTGGTTTATCCGCAGGTGGTTTTTTGATGAGAGCTTATCCCATGTGATCCCCATAGCTATTTACTTTGCCACAAAGTTTTGGATGTCAGTAACGTGGCTCTACTATATTGCTCCTTGTATCCTTTTCTTAATTCTTGTCAGGGATAAGAGATGGCCCTGAAAGGTATAGAAAAGGCCGGGGGGGTATTTGTTGTATTTCAAAACTTTATCGGGAGACTCAAGACATCTCGCGTGAACACTATCTGCACATCAACGATACTGCAGTAGGTCATTTTCTATGTGTAATTTTTTCAAAAACGTAATTGAGTTTAAAAAACTTAAAGTATTTTTGGATTGTCTCTCCAACTGGTTTGCTTGATTGGTTTTGCAAATACAATTAAGATCCCCTCAATAAAGACCACCCCTCTCATGTGACTTTAAATTTGAGGACATCCCCTTATATGAGTATAGTAATTTAACCCTGAACCAGGACCCCCCTCTTACAAAACCTATTTTTACCAACATTTTCTAAGGTCTTTATTCAGAGGTTCCACTGCAGCGGTCAAACATACTGACCAGTGGTCGCTGCTCTTTTTCGTGCAATGTGGAGCATCTTGGGGTACTTTTGTAACCCTTTATAGTATAGAAGAAAAACAAAAGTTGCTCAATACCAGGTAAGGGGACAAAAGTATCACCCAAGTGCAGATAGAAATACTTATGGTTTTTGCTCCATATAATATGGGGTGAAAAAAAAACAGAATTCACTGATGCAATGTAAAAACTTAATATACTGATAGGATTGAATCAAAATAAATTCTACTTAAAATTAATATGACCTTCTAGAAAGTGAAAAGTGGTAAATTTGCATGAATAAAACTTGTGATATGTCTTGCAAACAGTGTGAATGAGGGGAGTACTGGACACTCTGACTTGAGCAAATGCCTTGGATGAAAAGGACTCTCCACTGTTGAACTGAAAAGAATTTTTATGATTTCCTGCTTTTCAAGGTTTGGGAAGCTGAGAAACATGCATTGTTCAGAATATCATAGCCTTTTAAGGTGAAACTTGCAACTTTAGACTGATTTGCACTGGTCCTGAGACATTATAGATAATATTGTAAGTTTTCAACTACTTTGTAGACCTTGACATGGGATCTACTAGACATAGAGTCATCACTTTTCCATGTGATCTTTTTTATGGATCTGGCCCTTCTCACGTACAACTTCTACAAAGCCTGGAGATCAGACCCTGGCTATCTCAAGAGCAACAGGGAAGACAAGATCAAGGTACGAGCTCTTTCTAGTGGAGTTGATGTATGACGAATTGAAAACACAGGGCACCAAGTCATGTGGCTCACAATTATGGCTACTGAGTTGGATGTCTGGAATTTTAAAGTTCGGGAAAATTCCTGTAGAAAAGTAGATTTATTGCTCTCTTCCTCTGTTTTTAAACCAAATGAAGTTTTAGTATCACGATGATTTCCAGTAATTTTCAGAAAATTTGACTGGCATCCCTGTATTTTTTATAAATAAAGACAGCCATTCGCAAGATATCTTTATTCATGAAAAAGAAAGAGAGAGAAACAATGGGTATCACTTGACTTGTTCTTTTCAAGTCATACTGTTGTTAACACCATCTTTGTGCGACTAACTTGTTCGGAAGAAAATAATCAACACCTGTCTTACCAATGGCTTTGTTTTACACCTGATAAGATCTCTATGAACTTCATGACTTAGTTTTATTTGCCTGCAAACTTACTGATTAGCAATTGCCTCGTTCCTTTATTATTTTTCAACATATCTCACTACCTCTGACTTTGTTACTGTTGTGTTGGATGGACTAAGCAGACGATTCTGGAGCTAGCCGAGAGTCAGACACTGAGTCTGGACCAGTTCTGTTCAACCTGCCTCATCCGAAAGCCGCTGCGGTCAAAACACTGCTCGGTTTGCAATCGCTGTGTGGCCAAGTTTGACCACCACTGTCCATGGGTAGACAACTGTGTTGGTATGTTCTTTTCACATTTGATAGTAATGCATTTGTCTTGCAACCAGTAGTGTTAGATAAAGTCTTTTCGAAATAGTTTGCTTCTTTTTTTTCTCTGTATGTTGATCAAAAAGTATTTCTAATGTGTTTTCTAAAAAAAAAAAATGAAAATTTAGTTTACTTTTTAAATCTGGGTGCTCAGAAAAATGCCTTACTTACACTATCAATGTCCAGCAGTGTAAAAATAACGACGCCTGATTCGTCTGTGCTAGTTGTAAAACATTTGTAAAGTCTGATATAAAATGTAGTGTGCCATTCTTGTTTGGTTATGTATATTTACCAAAAGTACATAGAATCTAATTTCCAAACATGTGGACGAGATTGAAGACAGGTGGCAGCCATGATGAATACTTTATTTCTTATTGAATATTTTTATTATAAAGAACATGTTCAGTGTATTATTTATCTTAGGTACAACTACATTCCAAAACGTTTATAGTTAGTTTAAATAACCAAATATAACTATGCATTATTAATCAAACCCAAACATCTCCCTTTCTTTTGAAAGAGCACATATTCAACATAAGTCATCATTATCTTAGTCGAAGGATTGTGATAAAATTGATTGAACCATATGTTATGATTGATAGTATGAATCATGGCGATTTCAACACAAAACTGCTAGGTCATACACTTAGCTAACTTGTCAGTAACTGTTTAAATAATAACATAACAGAATGAACGAAGCGTACAACAAAATTTGTAATCGGTAAATCAAATTTGAGAATAAGGATTACACAATACGAGTGAATTGATTATTGAACACTGTACTGAAGATTAAACAATATTAACTGAAATCATTTGAGATGGATCATAACTACCCATACTAATTACTATAAAATGGTATTGAAATTTAAACCAAAATGTTTAGTGTCCCTTTGCAAATAAACTGAAATTAAAACGTCTAGTGAAATTCCTTCGTCTAGGCATCTTCATATCAAAAGTCATTGTTCATTATGAACTGTAAATGAAATGTCTTCTTTGGACACTTGCAAAGTTCTGAAATAAGGAAATTCCTAACTAGCTAAAGATCTTTAAAGTCTTAATCCAAAAGGTCGGGAGCTATTATTTCCCATTTAACACTTTTGGTCCCTAGGAATCTGTTGGCCTACTCTAAACCTAGTGGAGTGTTTTTGTGCGCCAGATGTTTGCATTGTGTTGGTTTTGAAAGTATTGATGTTGCAAACTACACATCCTACAAAAAGTGTTATGCATAATATTATAGCCACAGGAGACTAGCTCTCGCTGCTACTCTTCCTCCTTGTATCGAGCTGGTTTAGGGGCAATGTAGCCTCTTCAGGCTCGTGTATTCATCCGTGCGGGGGAAGTAGGAGGGCATGATTTCCCCAAGCCATAAAACATTTT
>BMAT01013375.1:25002-38089 GCA_019649035.1 Elysia marginata | reverse complement strand
CTACTACTACTACTACTTTACTACTACTTCTGCTGCTGCTACTACTATTACTACTACTAGTACTACTGCTATTACTTCTTTTATGAAAGTGGTCACTTAATTTTTTTAGAACATGAAAGGCACAAAACAAAGACTTGATATTTCTTATTTTCTTTAATACGCCAATGCACCCTGAAACTGAAGCGTATAGCTCTAGTGTAAATCTTTGAGCGACAGAAACGTTCAGTTTCTTCCTAATGCTCTAAGGAATGCATACTAACTTGTTGCACCAGTATATCAGTAAAAATTTCTCTGACAAAATTGTGAAATGTTCCAAATGTGTCTCATTTTCATTTCTCGTTATCAAATCATTTCTCTCTAATTTCTTCTCTTTTTAGTTTGTCTTTAGACCAAATGCAAAACCAATGTCTTTTCTAAGCAATACCTTTTTCAATGGACAAAAGTGTTACTGAACAATGTGGTTTTTTCTCGTTTAATTATTTATTTACCATGTAACAATCGCTTGATAATCTAGCCGACACTTACTTTTAATCCACAGCCCACAAAAAGACACTGTGTCTAATTTGTTACGTTTGAAAATGAAAGTCGATTCCATTCAATTCATTTCTCTCTCCAATAGAATAGACCTATGAATAAATAAAACCATCACTGAATAAGCTTTGAAGAGTATCTACTATCACGTAAATCCCACCAAGGTACAAGCCAAGATATTTAAAACAGTTTATTACTGCATCTACTTACAAACTTAGAGGACCGAATCGTCTAAACTTAAAGATAAGCCTTCACTGGCGATCTTGATGCCTTTAACACACAAACTAGAACTTCAACTTTTGATAAGCCTTCACTGGCGATCTTGATGCCCTTAAAACACAAACTAGAACTTCAACTTTTGATAAGCCTTCACTCACGATCTTGATGCCCTTAAAACACAAACTAGAACTTCAACTTTTGATAAGCCTTCACTGGCGATCTTGATGCCCTTAAAACACAAATTAGAACACTTGAACTTTTTGGCTAAATTTCTGATCGTCTACTTTTGATAAAATGAAAACTTTACAGGGCTGGTGTATCATACATCTCATAACATCCACATCTTTTGGGTTTTTTTTTTCCAAGGACAACAATTTTTTCCCTTTAAAGTAGTGTTGTATCCGATTTTATCCCCTTGTTTCTGTTAACTCACAGGTGTCCTTTACTATTTTATAAGAACAAAAGATGTACTTTCTCCACCGCTGTGACAGGTTTTGCCATTATAACATGAAAACCTCTTGTTTTGGAAGATAAAATATTACTTTTAACACACAGCTGTCCCTAACTGGGTACCTTAACAGTTCATAGTTTCTCATAAATCATAACACCAAAATAATTATGTTGTTTACAAGGATTCCAAATTATTTCCACGAGATAAGCCTATATCAGATTGTCCCGAAATTTCTATATAAGCAATGCATACTTTCTCTATCACTGTCTGAGGCTAGTCAATCTCAACTCGCTAAACGACTAGCACAAAGTACGTGTTTAGTGCTGGATTCTACCGACCACACACAACATGTGTGTGTGTGTGTAGGTGTGTCCCAGCCGAGACTGAAACTGTAGAAAGCCTATAATTACACGCGTATCGGTGACGACTTGACGACATCCCTTCTCACTCTGGAGAATCGCAGGCATTACTGCTGCTTTACTGGTTTTGTTGGCACTTAACAGAAGGAAAAAAGTGTTTTCCGACGCGAAGGCTCATTGCTTGTTGAGCCTACATGTATTTCTGCAAGTCAAGAGGTCAAAAGTGATTCAACAAGCATAGAACCTTAGGAGGTACTTTATCAAATTCAGATCAAGTGGTCTCTGTGGCAAGCGAAGGTATCACATACATTGGTGGGAAACGACAACTACAGAATGATTCTTGCGTCATCCTGGCAGCGGTCACCAGACTTCACGTGTCAAGATTTACACTGGGTTTACCTGGTGATGACTGCGTGACGTCGTGGTCTAGTGATAAACTCTCAGCTATCGAACCGAAAGGTCTGGGGTTCGAGCCCAGTCTCGGCAGGTCGACGTTTAGTCATTGAGAAATGCTATTTACGTACGTTTCTTAGCGCTACTCATGCGTTTAATGAGTACCCAGCCATAAACAGTGAAAGATCTTGTCAGGTTGTTAGAGCGATGCGCTTTGGCTGTTGCTCCTCTGTGTAATCAGAAGGTAATTTTGTTTGTAATGTCCTGTCGAGGGATCCTTGTGAAGCGCTTCCACCATGATGGTTCAAAATATCAAGTTTTGCTGCCTTGGGTCACTCTCGTATTTCATGTTACTCTACTAATTTACCGCATTCTAACATTATAAAATATAAGAACATCATAGGACTACAATGATATGCAAATCTGTAGACCTTTTCACCGCGCCCTAATACATGTATTATTCCTTCCACTGCAGTACACGGAGAAATCCCTGCGTATTTTACTGTTTGCTATAATGAAACGATATGTCAGTTATTAAACCTATCTCTGATTATTTTACTGTTGGCTTTGATAAAGTGATACGTCAGTTGTTAAACCTATCTCTGATTACTTTACTGTTGGCTATGATAAAGTGGTACGTTAGTTATTAAACCTATCTTTGCTTTTATATTGTTTGATATGATTAAGTGAGTCAGTTATTAAACCTATAGTATCTCAATTTATTTCACTATTTGCTATGATAAGTGATACGTCAGTTATTAAACCTATCTCTATTTATTTCACTGTTTGCTTGCATGATGAAGCGATACGTCAGTTATTAAACCTATCTGTATTTATTTCACTGTTTGCTTGCATGATGAAGCGATACGTACGTTATTAAACCTATCTCTATTTATTTCACTGTTTGCTTGCATGATGAAGCGATACGTCAGTTATGGTCGTTTCACATGACGCGGAGGACGAGGGGATGGTAAGCTCAAGCACGGTTTCTGCACCGCAGACTATTTTTCAAAGTCCCTAGTCCCTATAATAATACCGGTTTTACACTGGCGCATCATCATGGCAAAGCAAGAAACGAATCACAGCCGTGTAATGTGTTAGCGTAACCTTTCCGCGTAACCTGTCCGTGTAACCTGTGCGCGTAACCTGTGCGTGTAACATGTCCGTGTGACCTGTGCGTGTGACCTGTTGGTGCAACCTGTTCGTGTATCCTGTCCGTGTAAACTATCCGTGTAACATGTCCGTGTAAATTGTCGGTGTAACCTACCCGTGTAACCTGTGCGTGTAACGTGCCAGGATAACCTGTGTGCGTAACCTGTCTGTGTAACTTATCTGTGTAACTTGTCCGTGTAACTTATCTGGGTAACTTGTCCGTGTAACCTGTCCGTGTAACGTGCCAGGGTAACTTGTCCGTGTAACCTGTCCATGTTACTTATCTGTGTAACCTGTCCGTATAAGTAACCTGTCTGTGTAACTTATCTCTGTAACTTGTCCGTGCAACCTGTCCGTGTAACTTATCTGTGAAACTTGTCCGTGCAACCTGTCTGTGTAACCTGTCCGTGTAACTTATCTGTGTAAATTGTCCGTGTAACCTATCTGTGTAACTTGTCTCTGCAACCTGTCTGTGTAACCTGTCCGTGTAACTTATCTGTGTAACTTGTCCGTGTAACCCTGTCTGTTTAACCTGTCCGTGTAACGTGCCAGGGTAACTTGTCGGTGTAACCTGTCCGTGTAACTTGTCCGTGCAACCTGTCTGTGTAACCTGTCCGTGTAACTTATCTGTGTAACTTGTCCGTGCAACCTGTCTGTGTAACTTGTCCGTGCAACCTGTCTGTGTGACCTGTCCGTGTAACCTATCTGTGTAACTTGTCTCTGCAACCTGTCTGAGTAACCTGTCCGTGTAACTTATCTGTGTAACCTATCTCTGTAACTTGTCCGTGCAACCTGTCTGTGTAACCTGTTTGTGTAACCTGTCCCATGTAAACCTGTCCGTGTAACCTATCAAGGTAACCTGCCCGTGTAACGTGCCAGGGTAACTTGTCGGTGTAACCTGTCCGTGTAACGTGCCAGGATAACGTGCCCGTGTAACCTGTCCATGTAACCTGTAGGGGTAACGTGCCCGTGTAACTTGTCCGTCCCACATGCTTTGATTTAGCCTTAGTATGGCACCCGCTTCATGTGAAAACCTCATAATATGTACATGTGCTTCACCCGCTTCATGTGAAAACCTCATAACATGTACATGTGCTTCACCCGCTTTTTTAAAATTTAACCCTTGACATTCAACTAAACTTCTATCCTCTGTATGTGTACACACACACACACACACTCTCTCTCTCTCTCTCTCTCTCAACATAAAAGGACTAATAACGATTAATGAAGCAAAATTTTAACTTTAATAATTTGGCGATGGGCCAACGTTAAAGAATATGACTAAATACGAACCGTGTTATCAAATTTGCCACTTTTAAACAGAAGAAATCAATTGTAACACAAGCTAATCATTCAGCCCTCAGATCTTACTTCTAAGAACTCAAGGGCTTTGAACGACTCTCAGCCCTACTGAATTTTTAATACAGTACGAAAAAATTTGAACATCAGTGCTGTGATGATGTAGTATGGTCTAAGAATTGACACAGAAAACAACATGGTATTGATTTTCCCAAACAATACAATGAACTACGATCGAGCAGCTCTAGATATCGCCTTTATTTTTTTGTTGTTCTCATAATTACATCTTCATCAACGAACAATGCCAAAGTATGCATAAACAAAGAGACCAATTTTTTGAGAAATCAAACCTTCATCCCTCCACAGCCCTCAATCCATAAAACACATGAATTTAAAAACATTGGCATTTTTTAAGAAGCATAGTGGCCACATGGTATAAGCTATGTTTCTCTCTGGTGCAAAGCGGTGGGTGGCTGTCGAATTAAATGAAACTATAACGTCCATGGATCGAACCATTCTAAAGACAAGCATTTTTCAGGCATTTCCACAGTTACACCAAAGCCTTCGTCTCTCTCTTCTACTAATTTCATACCTTCAAAATCTTTCACTTCAGCCACATAAGATACTAACTAAGCAATATCACACTGATTAAAAAATATTTTTTTGGGTTACATGCCAAGGAGGCGCGTTACAAAGTTGAGTTGGCAGGAAAACAATACTTAGTGGCAACTGGCATGTGCCCAATTATATCCAGCATTTTAATGACTCCTCCGTCTTTGCTTCTTCATAAGGTCCATCAGTCTTGATGTGACATGCTTTAAAGTTTTCATGTGTTCGTGTCTTCACAAGGTTTCCCTGTCTTAATGTGACATGCTTTAGTGTTTTCATGTGTTCGCGTCTTCACAAGGTTCACCTGTCTTGATGTGACATGTTTTAGTGTTTTTATGTGTTCGTGTCTTCACAAGGTTCACCTGTCTTGATGTGACATGCTTTAATGTTTTCATGTATTTGTAAAATGTGCAAAAATTTGTTCAGGGTGAAAAGCTTTCAATGTTTGACTGAAGGAGAGACCATTGATTGTTTCATAAATTCTTGCAGGATGAAAAAAGCTTTCAATGTTTGACTCAAGCTGTCAAGGAGAGACCATTGATTGTTTGAAACTGAAAACTGGTTACTCAACTGCACTGCCATGTACTAATGCCGCTCTTATTCATACTACAGGAACCTATGTTAGACCATTGAGAACATTACTATCATACACTGTACATGATTTTAGTTTTCCTTATTTGAACAATAATCGAGCATACACATAAAACATGCATTCATATGATACATATTAAACATAAAAAACCACTTCATAACATGTGCAACTTCCATGCATTCATATCTAAAATAATAATAATGAAGATAATTTAATATACATTTCTATAATACATGTACCAATTCTAAAAAGACAATAAAACCTCTACCACCATAACATTCCTGTTTTCAGTTAAGAAGACACTAATTTTGGCAGTCTTTAATTTTAGAACATAAAAATCACCAGTAAGAATTTTCAAAAAGTTAAAATAATTTACCTCATAAAATCATCTCAACAAATTATACCTCAGTGAAAGGTCTGATCATAAGATTGGTGATAGACTCTTCAGAGTACAATATACATAGGCCTAGATCACTGCATGCAAAGAATTATTTCTGTGATTGATTTAAATTGTGTTTTCATGTGATTTCTTAAATTTGATTTTTACATTTGGTCATTACTAAGTACATGTATTGTGCAGTGCAATGAACATTCAATTAATCGACTAGAGTACACTGTTCAACACCACACACTGACCGAATTGGAAACATTAAGCACCAGATGGCAGCAAACCATCTTGCCATGATTGCCATAGACACACTTATCTATCTCATTATCTAGGGCAATAATATCCTAACAAAGCAAACAACATGTGTCCTCTTTACCACAATTTAACAACAAAACAAAAACCTATGCTAACCCGAAACTAAACATCGGGAATCTGTCCATTTGCTAAAATAAAAATATTCTTGTTCCACAGGGTATGTAAAAAACAACCACTCTGAAGAGATGAAGAAAAGATAAGTCATGAAGTTCATTATAATCACACACTGTAGAACTAAAAAAGTTATGACACTGTTGGTTTCTGGAAAGCCAATAAAACCTCTAATCTATGTGTCATTTTTAAATGTCTTCATACAAGAAAAAGAATATTTTCTTAATCATCCAATCTTCTAGCCTTATTATAAAGTGTTGATAACATAATTTAAATAAGAATAATAAACAGAAAGTTCAATTTGTGCCCTATTTTATATACAGTTTTAGCGTAAGAGTAATTATAACACTACAAAAGTAACAGAAAACCTCGCTAAGTTAATGTATAAACTTTTAGGCCAATCTCATTTGAAGGGGTCAAGGGAAAAACAAGACAAGTCCCAATTTTTTTTTTGCCTCAGTTTTTGGCACCTTTGAGTAGATAGGAGAATCAATGTATGAGTTTCCATGCTAATGTGTATAGAGTAGAGAGGACAAATTATTTAACTTCATGTTTTAATTAATGAAAAAAAGTTTTATTCTTGCATTACATCAGTGTATTGATTTTAATGACATAACCCCTAAATGTGACCTGTCTTGTTTTTCCATTGACCCCTTTATTTGTGTTCCATTGATTTTATATAGCCATCCAGCATTAAATTTGTTGTATTATCTCAAGCTCAACCATTTAAAATAGATGGGGAACTGAGAGGTTTCATTATGACATTGTAATTCTTGTATTTTCTTTATTTCATGTAAACCAGAAACAGTTAATATAATTTTGAGTGCTTCAATTTAAGTTCATATTTGCCACTAACCCGCAAAAATACATATTGCATGTCAACATCTATATAAGAATATTGTGTGTAAGAAAATTACTAGTAGGATAAAAAAAAAATGATCTGAGACAACTATTCTATTATCATATTCATCTGATATTCTCAGATACAGGTGGCTATGGGTTTGTTTTACCATTTCTAAACAAAAAGGTAGCTAAGCGGTTGTTAAACCATTTCGAAACATAAAGGTGGCGAAGCAGTCGTTCGACCAATTCTAAACATAAAGCTCTTTTCCCCAAACAGCCTTGGGTAGTTTTGAAATGCTAAAAAAATAGCATCTTAGAAAAAATATATATTTAAAATACATGCACAATATTTTATTTAAGCACAGGAAAACTTATCTATTAAGGATTTAATTCATAGGTCTGCTTAAAGAAAATTGTTAACCTTGTTTTAGAGAATGGTCTGCTTATAAAATTAACAACATTTTTTATTGATTTATTCGGGGAACCTAAAATGGTTTTCAAAACGTGAACAAAAATTGTCACCTAAATCCTCAGCAAAATATCTTGAATTTGTAATGAAAAGAATAAAAGTACTACATTTCTGTTGCAAAGTGTGGCCTTCCTTATCAACGATTTTGAGCTGTGCAATATTACTATTAAAAAACTAAAATCATCCAATGTTCAAACAAAAATAAAATATTATTTTACTCAACAGAGTTGAAAGTAAATCATGCAATGCCTGATCTTTCAGCAACCTTCAAATAACAAAAAAAAAATATGATTTTGAAGTTCTTTTTTTACTCCAATACTAAAACATAATTTTGATTGATCAACCCCATAAAACAAACATACAACACCAACATCCCCCCCAGAAAAAAAAGAAAGAAAAGAATACCAATACCAAATTAAAAGTATGGGACAAAGCCACACTGCCATCCACAAAAACTATCACATCTTAAAACAGCAGAGGTGACATGATATACAGCAAAGGTGAGATGATATACAGCAGAGGTGAGATGATATACAGCAGAGGTGAGATGATATACAGCAGCCGGTTCAAATAAAATGTTATCTGTACAATACAATGTTTGCTTACATTTTGAAAAAAAATTTTTTTCATTGTTATCATACTAGGACTTTGTACTTTTAGGAAACACAGAGAAACATGAAACACCTTACACAGCAGTTTCCACCTATTGCCTAATTTGACTTTAAAATCTCAAACAATTCATGAGATATGCCCTTTTAAAAAGATTCACAGCTTAAAATCTTTCAACCTTTTTAAAGTGACAAGGTAAGAAAATTAGATATAAAGAAAGCGGCAAAATGTAAAGTAATGGATGCTTCACAAATATAAAGTGGTTGGCTCAATAAAATGCAAAATTAAAAACTTTAAAGCTTGAACTGTGTCATAAACTCTGTCACCGAATTGTTATAGTGTTATCATTTTCATATGATTTTGCTTTACAGATTTTTATCTCTAGAGTAGTATTTACATCTGCAAACTCATTTTCCTTAAGCGCCACACATTTGGTAAAGGTCTTATTAGGTTGAAATTTGATTCAATCAATGATGTTTGCAACCTGCCATTTAGAAGAAAAGCCAGATATTTAGGTTAGAAAGTACAATATATTGAGATAGAAAGAAAGGATTTTTAGCCAGTGCTCTTTGGTTTATAATTAATCGTCATATGCTTCAAATGTGACCATGACACCTGTTCCTGAAATCTATATTAACATCTGACTTGATCGTTTTATGGTTACAAGCTACATTGAATTACCCTTGAGACTTTCTGAAAATACCGTATTTTCAAGCAAAAACTCACAAAGTGTATTACCCATCACCAACCAAAAGCTTTTTGAGCAAAAATATATACACCGCACTGAAACAAGAGCATATGTAATAATATATTATAATTTGATGTAAGTCTCTAGCAATAACATCATCACCTAAACCTAACAATCACCCAACACATAAAAAATACAAACAAAGCAAATAATGCAATGTACAGCCAGATCTTCCAATGGCCAGCATTTGTAATGGCCTTGAGTCGACCCATGGTCTTTCCAAGGAGACCTCCTGAGGATTCAAAGTCGTCATCCTGCAAATTCACAAACAAACAAACCAAAAAGGAAGTATTTAGAAAGATACACAGGTACAAATGATAATAAAAATCGTTTTTTAGATGTGAACCCCTAATTGTTTTGTATTGTTTGCTAATGTCTTGGCGCAAACAAAAATCAAAGCAGAATGAAGAAACTTGTGCAAAACTATTATTCATTGCACTTATATCTAAGTATTGGAAAACATGTTGCCCTGTGAGTGAGAGAGCAGAAATAATATGAAATTCCAGAAGAAAGCTTGAACCAAAATGATGTTTCCAACATGTTAAAACAAGATAGATGTAAATCTAAAGCTTATTTCCTTATTTCATGTATTAATGTTGTTTAGTGTTTGATTTAAACCAAAATGAAAAAGTTTATCATTATGGCTATCTAGGATGATGGCATTTCTCACTTGATAATTGAACAGTCGTTATACTGTGGCTAGGCCTATGTAAGTCGTCCTGAATACATTTTTTAGTGAAAATATAAAATCTATACTTAAACGACAATGTAGGGTGAGAGGTATATAGTTTTTCACGGATGTGAAAACATGAAACCTGATACTTTTTTTGTAAAGAGAAATCCCACTATCATAACAAGGAATTAACTCTTAAGAATGCAGAAACTCTTACATAAATATGCCAAGTTGAAAATAAAATCTCCATCCTATAGGGGCAATAGGTCCTCATATGCTTTTTCTTGATTATAAATATAAGGTTTATTTCAAAGTGATGGCACAGATCATTTGATCATGGTCAATTCAAAAGGAAATGAACAACCGAATTGTGTTATTTTCAATAGCTGCCGTGTTGGTGGTGGTCACTTTCACCGGCAAACTGCCGCTTTTCAAAATGTATTAAGTCCTACCGTTTTCATTGAATCTATTTAAATCTGTTGCTCTCCCTTGGACTTAAAACGTTTCGCAATCACAAGGTTGTGCTCTTCGGACATTATTTAAAAAAACATGTACAGTTTATATGAATTATTCAAATAAAAATTCCTTTGGAAAAGTAAAAGCAAGACATTTCTCCCCCAGTTTTCAGCAAAGCTAAGCTAGATGTTCCACACCACTTGTGTCATTGTAACTGTTATAACCAAAGGCAATCACACCGAGAAATTCAGACCAATAGGTTATTCAAAAAAAAAAAAAGACAGATATAGGTTTTAATCCCATTTGGACAAATATGCATGAAAGATGGAAAAAAAGAAATTAAAAAAATTATCTCAAAACACGTAAAACTGACATTCTGATTTCTTGGAGGATTTTTGTTGCAAGATGGATGACCTAAGTAAATCTGGAAAAACATGAAGAAGTACATAAGGCATGTCTTAATAAAATCAATAATTCACCCCCATAACACTTTTAAAACCGAGTGCTTTTCTCCGTTTTAAAAAATTCAAAACTGCAGCCCCAGGGTGAATGATACATTGGAACCTCTTATACCTTTAGTATTATAGAAATTTATCATTTTTGTGTTACCCTCTTGTTAATATCAATGAAATGAGAAAGAAAGGGCTGGGCTCAATTTGTACTTACCATCTTTGTCAGCATTTTATTTTGCTCCTTCACCTCAAAACCAATGTCAATTGAAAGCTAGGAAAAGAAAAAAAAATCTGAAATCTTCATCATCAAACTCATAGTTTCATAAACTCATTCCATATTGTACATTAGAAGGTGATAAATCTAAAGGAAATTAATTCATTATAGAGCAATAATAAAGATATAGCTATAATATAGTCTATAGGTAAGAGTTTGAAACAAAATTGGAAATGTTTAGGAAGAGATTTTCTTTGTTAACATAGATGACTTTTCAAAATAAGAACTTTAAACATTGTCAAACTTGATTTAAACACTTCAATAACTTCTAATTTGCTTGTTTCAGTACTCACTGATGAATTGGTATTTCCAATAAAAAAACGAAATTTCAACCACAGCAAATGAGTCAGCAGTTGGAAATCCTTATTCTTTTGAAAGCCCATGGATTTTTCTTCTTTCTCTATCAAATCAATAAAAGTTTACACGTTATTTAAAGGAAATTTCTTTTTTGTTTAAAACCTCAGAAAAATCAAAAATGTGTTCCTCAATAAAAGCATCATCTTGAATCTGAAACATGCACCATACAATTCATTTACCCTGGTCGCAAGGCAATAGTTAAACATGTTTTGATACCTTCAGAGATACCAATTAAAAGATTACTTACTGATTTCAGAGCCTTGACTTTCCCCTTCAGCTCATCTTCCTGTTGTTGATTTTCCTCCTCAAGCATTTGTGATGTATCCTGATAGCCATATCCACCCCCTTGATTGGCTATAAGCAAATTTGAAAAAAAAAAAAAAAAGACAAAAATTATACAAAAAAAATGTGCACACTGTTGTTGAGAAAATTCAAAATAGCAGTTCCTTTTCCTCCAAACTCTAAGTATAACAAATTCCTCAACAAAACAATTTAAGTAATTAAAAAGCATGTATGACTAGAGACAACTAATTCTAGAATCCAGGACAGTAAACAAGAGAATAATTGAAAAATCTGAAAAGAGCACTGTGCAGTTCTGTGGGCTGAGTCGACTTGTGAAGCAGGATCCAAATCTACTATGTACACACTGTAGGCTATTTTACAAATTATTGATCTATCTCAAACTGTTCTAAATCTTTAGCACTATACTCACCCATATATGAACGCCTCATTTTAACGAAGTCTGGTTAAAAGATATGAATGGGCAAGTGAGCGTGTGCTAATGCGAACTATTTAGACGTAGTCGTAGGCCTAGAGTCTACAGAGGCTTGAATTTTCGAAGAAGGCGGATTGTCAGTACTAGATCTAAAAGAAGTCTATAGTCTCTTTATCAAGACATCCCAATTTAAGTCCTCTATTTATTTAGTGAATTCTAGCCAGACTAGATTCAGATATTTAAACCCGAGTTTCTAAAATCTAGATTTCTTAATCTAGTTTTAAAATCTAGATTTCTTAATCTAGTTTAAAAGTTTTATTCTTGCGTCAAGCTGACTATGCATTTGCCAACAATCGGAAAACGTGTACTTCCGTAAATAATATATTTATAATTTTCAGAAACTAAAGAGCTGATTTACAAGCTTAGTAACGTATGAAACATAACTTTTCTTGAACTTATTCCATTTTTGCTCAAGATTGTAAAGCTGCAATCTCAGGATCTATGATTTGTTTGTTGGTGCTTTTTCGTTTTTTCCCACCCCAACACTTTCACACAACTAGATCTAGGTCCAGATGATCTAGATCTGTTGTGGAGAGCGTTCTAACGCAATCTATGATGATGATGATGATGATGATGATGATGATGATGATGATGATGGTTATATGACTATAATGATCATGACGATGGTGGGGATGACGATGACGATGGTGACTATGATGATGATGATGATGGTGGTGGTGATAATGATGATGATGATGATGGTGATGATGATGATGATGATGATGAGTCAGTGATATTCTATAGTTAGCTAGATGGGCTAACGCTATGTTAGCGATCACAGCTTTGTGTGACTTCACTGCGCAGGCTCAGATAGCGAGGTAGAACTCCCTCCTGCGTAACTTTGATCCCGGAAGCGGAGGTGAAGGCACTTAGGAGACAGAAGAAACATAAAGTTAAATTCATTGGAAAGCGCGCCCCAGCCTGTTACAATGTACTTTCCTTTTAACAACATGAATATGTTGTTAAATTTTTATTTCTTCATTAATGCGCTTTGCTATTTAAATAGAAAACT
>BMAT01013375.1:10777-23311 GCA_019649035.1 Elysia marginata | reverse complement strand
CGGCCTCACCGGAAGTCCCATCTAGCTAACTATAGTATATCACTGACTATAGTATATCACGGCTTCTGTGCTAAATCCTAAAATCTGTTGCTAAATCTAAGCCTAAAAACTCATCATTGTCCAATGGAAACTACTCTAAAAGAATTTTTAAAAGTTCATGGAACAGTCCCGTTGTATCATGTTTGATTAGTGACGGCTTCTTTCAAACCAGCAAATTTATGGTCTAGGCCTATATATATATGCCCTAACTCAGAACAGCCCATGGAAAATTCATAGACAGACACTTTCTTGCAAAATTTTTCATAATTAATTCACATTTGAGGAGCGATTTCAAAAGCTGTTGCTTTTTATCATAACTTATTCTGTTTTCTACAATGTCTTTGAGTGTTTTGTCAAATGCCAGATGGCGAGTGCTTTGTGGTATATACATGTAATTATTTTCTTGTCTGTGTAAGCCTACATGTAACATGATTGTCTGTCATATATTTTATGAAACTTCTGATGAAAAAAATGATAGTGACGTCTGCACTATTTCTTGATTAAGCTTAACTTTACAGCACAAAAATCTTGTTAAAAACGACATAATTTCTGTGTAAAAAAAAAAAACAAAAACATTCCGACCAACTTAAAACTAAAAGCTTCTCAAATATCTCGTAAAAGCTTATCGTTAGTTTTGAAGAGTTCCACCATTCTCATTCACTTATGTTATGGACTGTTCGACTAGGGACCTAACGCGAAGCAAATCCAATGGACCGTATTTATCTACCTAATAGTTGCACCTGATCTGGAGTTTATTCATTATTAAAGATAACTGAATTTGTCCAAAACACTATGGCATCAGCACCAAGCGGGGGATCTATTGAAATCCCCCTGAGAGATACGTTTGAGGTAAGTCAGACCTATTTTCGATCAGTTTTAAAATCTAGATAGCTAGAAAGTCTAGATAGCTAGAGTCTAGAAAAAAATAGGAGACTAGATTCTAGATCTAGATCTAAATTAAAATTGACAATGTAGAGTTTTAAAGAGACTCAACTTTCATATTTGTATGATTTTTCGGGATAATCCTGGCATTGGCCAGCTGACACAGTGACAGCACTTACGAAATGAAGGGGATGATAACCCATTTTTTAAGACCAGCGGGCCAATCCCACCATTCCCAGGATTAAAATTTAAGCCGACCTTTCTCACTTTAGCTTAGACTCTATATCTAGGCCTTGTCTAGATTCTTGATTGGATTTAGGCTTTACATCCTCCCTAATTACCATTTTATACTCACTGGCCGTGACTGGGGCCTTACTTGTCCACTGCGGTTTTTGTTTCTAAGGCCAGGGCTAACAAAATGAACTTCCTTTGACATTTTTTAAGAACAACATCAGCTACAAATTTAGATCTCCAAGGTCTAGGTCTAGGTCTAATCAGCTATAGATACAGCTTATAAACATTGATGAATCTATGCATGTAGGCCTATGTCACTGTGTTCAAGTTGAAGAACAGAAAATTAGTGATTTTTAAAATTTGTTTATAAATCAGTATATGAATAAAAATGCATTTTGTTTTTACACAGGGGATGAACAAAGAAGTAGCACTAGCAGTACTAATATCTAGCACCTCAGGCTATTTTAAATTATTTAAGACGCAGATTAAATTGTATTCAATGATTTGATGCACTGAAATAGTAAAAATGTTACGTTCATCTCAGGAATGTCATTTTTAGAACTTAGTTGTAATTTGTATAGAATTACAAAGAATCGTGGTGCTTTTAATCCCAAAAAAAGAATAACTTCAAAAAGCCTCTTCTAAGTTCTAGGCTGATCCACCATTATATTCTTGCGACAGCCAGCAATTCTTGTATACATCTATTATTTCTATGCATATGATTTTCATAAATTAAAATCATTTGACATTGCATTGCTCAGGTCCATATTTACTTGTACTGTATTTTTAGGTGATAGAGTTAGACCTTGATCAGCTGCCAGAAGGAGAGGAGGTTCTCACAATTTTACAGAAAGAGGCTGCACCTCTTCATATCTGGGTTACACTAGCTGTAAGTATTAATTTTGTTTAGAGGAAAGTATGTTACACTGTAGAAATAAAAAAAAAATTTAATTGACCTCTATCATCTATGATTTAACCCCTTTGTGACCTGAGAGGTACGCTGTACATTCTATTTGTCATGACCAGAAGCAGACAGGGCTTGCAACGGTACATTGAAGGTCATGAAATCAGTGGATTTTGCTGTTCTCCATGACGCTTGGTCGTGAAATGTACATTGCATTTTGCACTATGTAAGAGGGGCATTTAGTATCATTTATGATGGCTGTGAGCTGCTGGTTACAGCACCAAAATAGACAAGAATTTTTTTTAGCACTAATTCCTTTATATTCTACAGCTTGAGTACTGGAAACGTGGCTTGCCAGAGGACTTCGTCAAAATATTGGAAGCTTCCCGAACTGATGCCAACCTTGACTATGAAAACTTTGAGAAGGATCAAATGCGATCTCTGGACACGCTTGCTGCCTTCTATGTGCAGCAAGCTCACCGGGAGAAGAACAAAGATCGCAAGAGGGAGCTCTTCACCAAAGCCACATTGCTTTACACCACTGCTGACCGAATCATTATGTACGACCAGGTAATGCAACTTATCCAGGATTTGGGTGTTTTTGGATATGGGAATATTTGAATTATATGGACTTGACTGTATAGCTGTTTGTTTTGTTTTTAAAACAATTATGTATAATACTTATTAATAGATATTTAGAATATTGCAACCAAAAAAAAAGACAAGAGATAAGTAGAGATTGATCAAATACTATTTTCAGTGACGGAATAGTCTGAAAAAAATGATTTCTGATACACTGAGTTTCAAATTATCTTTAAATGTCAACTTACGGACTGACTTTTTCTCTTCAGATTTATCAAGGATACAAGTCGCTCCCTTCTCGCTTTTTGTGCATTGGTATATGTACTTATCTTTCTCTCTTAGTAACTGAGGGCATATCAGACTCTTTTTCTTATGTTTTGGCCTATTAAGAAACCAGTCTCTTTCCTTCTTATGGCAGCTTCTCTTTCTGTACCGTTGTGTTTGTGTTTTTCTGTCCGTTGTTCTGTCAGTCTATCTAACTGTCTGTCTTTCCCTCTCTTTCTATATCTTGCTTATTCATGACTTATCAGCCTCTTTTTGAGTCGTTATAGTGTATTTTTGGCTTGTTTTTTTTGCTTTAACTACCATCTCTCTCTATGTGTCTATCTGTTTTGTGCATGTTTTTATAAGGTTTTAAATCAAATATTGAACCGCGCACCTATACCATTGCCAGGTGGCAGGGTGCACAGAGGTCTGGGAACGGTTTTCCTGGTTTTTTGTGTGAAAGCTGCTAGTACCTGTGATAAATGTGAACTTTAAGAATAAGTGCTGTATGAGCGTCATTATTGTAATGTAAGGAGGTTTTTAGACATAACATTGCAATGTCCTGTGACGCATGTAACTTTATTTTGTATTCCCTATCAGAACCATTTACTGGGCAGAGCTTATTTTTGCTTGTTGGAAGGTGATAAGATGGACCAAGCTGATGCCCAATTTAACTTTGTGCTTAATTCTGTAAGTATATCCTATCATATCTTTACTTTCTACACTTTTCTTGTCTCTTGAAGTTGAATATTATTTTTATAATTTAAAAATTTTGTTGTTTCTGCTAAGCAGCCAGTTCGTAGAGCTCTGATTTTGAAGCCCACAGCTTCCCTTCGCTAGTATGTTTTGCTGCATTTAGATCTAGAGTATTGAAATGTTGAACTTTGCAACTTGAACTGTAATCTGAAGTGATCATAAGCGTAGCCTACAAATCTGGCGGCACTGGCGCATATAT
Organism: Elysia marginata; assembly: GCA_019649035.1. Lineage (NCBI taxonomy): Eukaryota > Metazoa > Mollusca > Gastropoda > Plakobranchidae > Elysia > Elysia marginata. Next base: position 19,451 of record BMAT01013375.1, on the reverse strand, counting down.
CTGGCTGTGATCAGGGCTAGTGGCGACAATTGGGTAATTTTGTTTACGCCATTCAATGGCTGACTTGTCAGCGTATCATTAATGGAGGAGCATGACTGCGGTCACGCTAGGCCATGAGCTGACCAATCAGAAGTTATATAGCTACAACTTGATATTAAATAATGTCTAGTGGAACCTTGTAGCCGCGGTTGGTCTTCTGACTCTATAATTGAGTTACTGACACTTTTGTCTTGGAAACATCTTATTTAGATTTGTTGTTGTAAAGCCTGTAACTCAATACATGTTTTGTGAATTTATTGTTTATAATGAGACGACAAAGATATTTCATTCTCGATGAAGATATTATCACCCCTGTTCAAAACAGGGATAATCATTAGTCTTTAAGCTAGAATTGAATAATTTTATCTTGATTTGTCATAAAACAATAAATAAGTGTGCAATGAACATGTTTTCAACTGAAGTTGATGAATAAAGATACATATAGGTCGTGAATAAAGATATATATAGGTTGTGAATAAAGATATATATAGGTTGTGAATAAAGATACATAGGTTGTGAATAAAGATACATATAGGGTTGTAATTAAGGATTGGAATGTTGATGAAGGTTTTAGAAATCTTTTGTCATCTCAAGGTAATAAAACAAAGCCAGGAACCTTTTGTTACAGCTTTATAATACTTGCAAGATTTTCTCCTGTAGCAGAGACAAATTAATTCACTCAGTTTTACTTTACACCTGTCTATGCCAGTCAAGCAATAATATTCCATCTCTACTGGGAAAAGCCTGCATTGCATTCAATAAAAAAGACTACAGAGGAGCCTTGGCCTACTACAAGAAGGCCCTGCGCACGAACCCAACCTGTCCAGCCTCTGTTCGGTTGGGCATGGGTCACTGCTTTGTGAAGCTCAACAGAGTTGCTAAAGCCAGGTCAGTGAAAATTAAAACCTAAACTATTAATGGTTACTTTCTTTCTGTCGAAACTAAATGTGGCATAATATCATTATTACATATTTGAAAGGTAAACCATGGCATTTTGTAATTGCGTTATACCCAAACTTTCCACGTTCCACCCACCTGTAAAATGGGTACTCAGCATATAGGTTGAAAGTGGCTTTCAAATGTACTGGTCTGCTGGTGCAATAGTGGCGCTGCTCTTGTGGCGACACAGTTAAACTGAGTTATGAAGCCGAATTTCTGGAAAGGGATTAATATAGTGCAGATAGCAAGTATGATAATAAAAAAATAATCATATATAAATCATATCAAATCCTTTACATGCTGCTAAGCTAAACTGTAAGCAGACTTTATCTTTTTTTCTTAAGTTTTTGTTTTTTCCTTCCATGCCTTGTGGACTGAGATAATATTAGGCCTAAGATTCAGTAGGACTGATGGAACTTAAAAGGCAGAAAACATTTGTCATTTAAGTGTAATTGAATTGGCAGTAGCTAGATATATTTAAGCAGCAGTCCTGCAACCAGGGTTTCAGAATTCATTTTGAATTATAGCATTTGGTTTTCAAAACTTGTTTTGATGAAGGGGATAAGAGGGTCAATAATAGCGCTTGGTTGTCAAATCTTGTTTTGGTTAAGGGGTTAAGAGGGTCAATAATAGCGCTTGGTTGTCAAATCTTGTTTTGATTAAGGGGGTAAGAGGGTTAATAATAGCCCTTGTTTTGATGAAGGAATTTTTTAATATATATATATCTATATAAATCTACTGTAATACAATAACATTGCTATTTTCCTATTCCCTGGTATTTTCAATGCAAAAGAAGCTGAAACAAAGAACACATCTCAGTTGTATTGATTTTGTAATTTGTGTTATCAATACCAGGATGGCATTTGAGAGAGCTGTGGAGCTTGACCCCAACTGTGTTGGAGCCCTTGTTGGTCTGGCCATACTGGAGTTGAACTCCAAAACACAAGAGTCAATCAAGAATGGTGTGCAGCTTCTTTCCAAGGCGTACACCATTGACTCTTCTAATCCTATGGTGCTCAATCATTTGGCTAACCACTTTTTCTATAAAAAGGTAAAATAATTTTTAACAAATTTTAAATTAAGCCTTATTTAAGGTCAATGGCAATATCTTATGTAGATATATATATCAATGTATCTAAAATAAGCAAAGATATATATGTTCTGGAATTCAAGGTTTGCTGAAAATTTACTTTTACAAACCAACGTTCAAACTGGCTGGGAAACGAACATCTCAAGGCATTGCTCTCTAAACTAGGGAGATAGTCTTCTGAAACCTGAGGCTGAGTTTCTATTTCTTCTCCAAATATTTCTCATTGTGTATGGTAAAAAAGATAACTAAAGTTTTTATATTTAAAATGACTGATATAGTCCATGAGATTAGAAGTTCTACGCAGTAGAGATCATTATTTACTTACTTTATCACTGCTGTTGCTATAGTCCATGAGATTAGAAGTTCTACGCAGTAGAGATCATTATTTACTTACTTTATTACTGGTGTTGCTATGTAATGTTACCAGGATTACCAGAAAGTTCAGCACTTGGCCCTTCATGCCTTCCACAACACAGAGAACGAGGCAATGAGAGCAGAGAGCACTTACCAGCTGGCCAGGGCTTTCCACGTCCAGGTGAGGCATGGTATCTTCTGGTCATAGGGGATATAATACATGAATGCAGAATGTTTAGATTTTATGGTTTTTTTTTCACCCATTCATTGTTTTTTGCCCTGCTTACATCTTTATCTATGATCTAAAAGAAAAATCGTTGGGCAGACCCAATAGAAGTAAAAGAAACAATGGCAAAAAGCATTCTTAGGCACAAGCAAAAGGTCCAAGAGATACCCACTGCCAGGTTGCGAGAACATGAGCTTGATAGAAACTGCTCTGGCAGCAGAATAAAACTTTTTTTTTCTATAAAAATCTTTTAAAAAATATATTTTCCTAGCCTTGGAAATAGTTTGTATGGAAGATGAAAACGCTGGGCGGTGTCCATTATTAAAACACATTGGTAACAGTCTGCAGATTGAGAATGTTTCGTTAAAGAAACTAGAAACAACTAAGGGTTTTATTTCATATCAAATAGGTGTATAGAATTTCATCAAAATAGCAATACTCAATCCTTTTTTGTTTGTTGTCGTTTTTTTTTCATTTTCTCAAGCATGATTATATTTTATGCCTTATTGTCTAGATAGATCTAGTTTTACAATCGATTGAGGTAACTTTCAAGCTTGACAGAGGACTTCATTCCTTGCTTTTAAATTGAGATGATGTCATCCTTATCTTGCTGTATCCTGTTTATATTCTAATTAAAAAAAAACATGTTGTTTTGTATCCAATGAAGGAGGACTATGATCAAGCTTTCCAGTATTATTACCAGTCAACACAGTTTGCCCCTGCCAACTTTGTCCTACCTTTCTTTGGGCTTGGACAGATGTACATTTTCAGAGGAGATAATGACAATGTAAGATACACTCATTTATAACTATACTCAACCAATAGTAGTTATAAAGTTACAAATTTAGATTTCTATTGTGAAAAGGATTTAAATGATATTGATAAAAATAGCAGATTAAAATTTGAAAGAACCCCCCCTCCCCTTTCCTCATAAAGTTACTTAAAATCTTTACATAAATTCACATGTATAGAAGCTTTTTGTGTTTGGACCTGCTAAAGTACTTCTTTTTTTGATTAAATAAAATGAAGTTTGTATTGATCCTTGTGTAAACTATTTCTGAAAATATTTTTCTAGGTTTGAAAAATATTTCATTTCATTTTCAGGCTTCCCAATGCTTTGAAAAAGTGTTGAAAGCTCAACCTGGTAATTATGAGACAATGAAAATTCTAGGTTCACTGTACGCAAACCATCCAGATCAAGAAAAAAGGGACATAGCCAAGGTAGGTTATCAAATCATTTTTGTGTCGTGCTTTGATTTCAAAAGTAAATCTTGAGTTAACAAGTTCAAAATACCAGGGGGGCCTAGATAGCTCAGTTGGTAGTGGCTTCGCTCCGTGGCCAAGAGGTCGCGGGTTCGAAACACAGCCGAGCACAGTCCGGGCTCCTACTGGTTGGGTCGGTGTCAGTATAATGTGACCGGCTGAGGCTAAGTCATGGTATCCCCGCTAGTCTCTGGGTGGCAGCCCGTAAATTGTCATTGGGACCCAAGCCCTGAGAGCACCTTTGAAGTGGAATTGGGCTTGTAAAAATACCCTTCAATCATTCAATCAATCAAAATACCAGTATGTTGACCATGGTTTTTTTTTTTGCCATTAGCATTTGTTTTGTTACCAGTTTCACAAAACTTACCAGCTTGAAGGATCCCAATAACTTTTATTGTGTGGCAAGGTTCATGATCTACTTTTCAAAGACTTTTTGATCTCTCAGATCTATTACCTCTCTTCCTTTCCTACTATTTTAGGAGTCGAATATAAATCTGAGAGTCTACTTTTTGTACAGCAGCTTTTAGCAAGAGCAACTGTTGAGAGTCCTAAATGTCATATATCGTTTTGATGGTAAATGAATGGGCTTTGATGTGAAATATTTTTTAATATATCACATCATATTACCCAATTTGACCTACTTTTGTTTACTAAAAATAAATTTTTTACACCATAAAACTGGATAATGAAAACAAATCATTATGAAAAAAACCACTTCACTCTAGTCCAAATCATTTTTTTTAACTTTAAAAATTTCATTCTTAATTTTTTACCATTTTTTAAAATGGGCAAGAATGATTTTTACCATAAAAACTACATGCAAGATGGCGGCAGGCTGGTAAAAAGGAAACAACATTTTGAGTCTAATAACTCAAAACAAAATTAAACTAAAATGTTTCTGTTGATTTCTGAGGGTATATTTAGCTTTTATTATTCATAGGAAATAAATTTCTGCTTTCATTAAATGACAAATAGTTAATTTATTCACTGATGATGTCAATGTTCACTGGTGATCAAAATATACAGAGGAGGATGGAAAAGAGTTGAGCATGACCTTGCTGTACCATTTTTTTTTAATGGTATTATTTGTCTCACTTGACCTTTATAGTGCATTTGACAAGGCTATGAATGAAACATATATTTACAAGCATGTCCGGTATGGTAGTTGTGTTCTCATGGATGAATGCAGACTTGTCTAACACACACATTATATCAGTATTATACAGACTTGCCATTCATACAGATAACTGATTTTTTTTTTTTTGGCTAAAATGTTAGAAATACCGATTTTCTGATTTTTATTACAAAACACAGATTTTTTTACTTCTTAGCAAACTTCAAAGCGTTCATTTCCCAGTTTTCGTCATTTTTTTAAAAACGAATCTGAATAATTAGTGCATGTACTACAATACATGTAGGCGTACTGTGTTATTACTTGGAGCATGTATAGCTTGTCACTGACTTTTTTTTCTCTCTTTTTTTTTTAAATTTTGATTAGGAAAGCCACATTAAAATTGAAGTTCTAGCACTTTTATAAAAAAAAAGTGCCGGAGTTAGTGATTACCTGTACATGGTCATGGAGGTTTTTTTTTTACCATGAATACCGATTTTTTAGTTCATCAATATGATTTTCCATTTTGAGGAGTGGCAGGTCCATGAATATCATCTTGGTGTCAAAATAGCAGATTATCTTTAAATATTTTATTGTTGTTGTACAATATGACCATGTAGCGGCAAGAGTCAGATATGTGTAGTTCTGTGATTTATATTGTCCTCTATCTAACTGTTATGTTATCATTTCCTAAAAAAAGATGAGGCATACTGTACACCAAAGTTGGCATTTCAAGAAATATTTAATGCGAGAAAATGAGAAAAAAATGTTTTATGGCCTACTATAAAATCAGAAGCTTTTGATAAGTATTTTATTTCAGACATGAAATTCTACTTTTTGTCATTTGTAGTTCATTTGGTTGATTTTTTTTTTTATTTTCTGTATTTCCCTTGTGCAGCAACACATGAAGAAAGTGACTGAACAATTCCCTGATGATGTCGAAGCCTGGATTGAATTGGCTCAAATAATGGAACAAACAGACGTTCAGGTGAGAAACATCAAAAAATGTTCAGAAAGTTTTCTTTCTGCCAATAAGTCCACAATCTCATAAATTCTGACAACTTTTTTTCATTCGTTTTACCCTTGAAAGTTGAAGATCCAAGTATATCTTAACAAATCACATTATTTTTGTTCAGACAGGTTTTGGGGGCTCAGTCACATGCCTGTTTTTTTTTCCTTTGAATTAATTTGCTGTGGTTGGGTTAAAAGCATTGCTTGGGTTTCAGTGTAGCAGATAACGGACATTTTTATGCTGTACAGTTTTTGTTTAAACAATAAATATGTCAATATTGAAAATTGTGGTGTTATGCCCATAGATGATTTTTTTCAATATGCATTTTCAATTAAAAAAAAAAATTAAATCTTTGTTTTGTGATTTTAAAATTTGCAACTAAAACAATGATAAAAATGTTCGTATTGTTACATTTAATTATAAATTTTCTCATTTCACCTGCATAGGGTGCTCTGTCAGCATATGGTACAGCTACAAGTATACTGAAAGACAAAGTGGAAGCCGACATTCCACCGGAAATTCTAAACAATGTCGCAGCTCTTCATTTCAGACTTGGCAACTTTTCTGATGCGAGGGTAAGATTAGGATGGTAATTTCTGAATTTGATTGTTTTGACTTGAATAGATTTCTACAACTCAGACATGATATTCCATAAGATCGAAATAGTTCTGTTTAGACCAGGTAACTTTATTTTGCATATGGTAGACTGAGTGCTAACTTTATACAATACAATAAACATTTTGATATGGTTCTCAATTTGACCCAATACTCATTCTAAATTTTGTCATAGTTTTGTCATGATTTTGTCAGAAATACTATGAGGCTTGTCACGATTTTGTCAGAAATATTATGAGGCTTGTCATGATTTTGTCAGAAATACTATGAGGCTTGTCATGATTTTGTCAGAAATATTGAGGCTTGTCATGATTTTGTCAGAAATACTGAGGCTTGTCATAATTTTGTCAGAAATACTGAGGCTTGTCATGATTTTGTCAGAAATACTATGAGGCTTGTCATGATCTTGTCAGAAATACTATGAGGCTTGTCATGATTTTGTAAGAAATACTATGAGGCTTGTCATGATTTTGTAAGAAATACTGAGGCTTGTCATGATTTTGTCAGAAATACTATGAGGCTTGTCATGATTTTGTCAGAGATACTGAGGCTTGTCATGATTATGTCAGAAATACTATGAGGCATCTCTGGAGAGATCCAAGACTGATGCTGCACATGACGAGACCTACTACAGTGCCATCTCTGTGACGACCACCTACAACCTGGCCAGATTGTATGAGGCCCTGCATGAGTTCGATAAAGCTGACAAATTCTACAGAAATATTCTCAGAGATCATCCCAATTACGTTGATTGTAAGCACTATATATAATTTTTGATTACTTAACTCATCCTCCTCTCTTTAAACTCCATAACTTAAATGTGGTGCATTGAAATATTTGATTTGGATTAGCGCTCTCTACCCTCTAACTCTATCTGGCTGAGGATTTTTCCAACTTTAATTTCTGATGAAAAATTAGTGTTTTCAAAGATAAAAAAATAACACTGTATCCATGAGGTGACCAGGCTATGTTAGACACAACTCAGTGTTTTGACATATAGAGAAATTTACATTTCTTGATTGCATATGGTATGCCCTTTAAAAAGTCATAGAAATTATAATCTAGCCATTTTTTATAACCTAAGTAATTTCTTTTCAAAGCAAATAAACACGGTTTATTATTGAGCAAAGTTTGGTATTTGGCAGAATTTAATTCAACAACTTGTGTCTGATTCACAGTGGTTGCCCCACACATATTTTTTGCATACTTTTTTCTAACTACCCAATTGTCTGTTTATTTTGTTTTCTTTATTAATTCATTTGTTCCCAGGCTATCTGCGGCTAGGCTGCATGGCCAGAGACAGGGGTCAGATTTACGAAGCATCTGATTGGTTCAAAGAAGCTCTACAGATTAATCAGGTGAGACCACTAATCTGCTAAAACTTATCTTGAGATGGTACCAATCTGCTAAAACTTATCTTGAGATTGTACTAATCTGCTAAAACTTATCTTGAGATGGTAACAATCTGCTAAAATTTATCTTGAGATGGTACCAATCTGCTAAAACTTATTTTGAGATTGTACTAATCTGCTAAAACTTATCTTGAGATGGTACCAATGTGCTAAAACTTATCTTGAGATGGTACCAATCTGCTAAAACTTATCTTGAGATGGTACTAATCTGCTAAAACTTATCTTGAGATGGTACCAATCTGCTAAAACTTATTTTGAGATGGTACTAATCTGCTAAAACTTATCTTGAGGTGGTACCAATCTCATGAATCTGCTAAAACTTTTTTTGAGATTGTACTAATCTGCTAAAACTTATCTTGAGATGGTACCAATGTGCTAATACTTATTTTGAGATGGTACCAATCTGCTAAAACTTATCTTGAGATGGTACCAATCTGCTGAAACTTATCTTGAGATTGTACCAATCTGCTAAAACTTATTTTGAGATGGTACCAATCTGCTAAAACTTATCTTGAGATGGTACCAATCTGCTGAGACTTATCTTGAGATGGTACCAATCTGCTAAAACTTATCTTGAGATGGTTCCAATCTGCTGAAACTTATCTTGACATGG
>BMAT01013372.1:42399-56083 GCA_019649035.1 Elysia marginata | reverse complement strand
TTAATATCTGCAGTACCACTACCACTGTACCAGGTATCGCTTATATTCAAGCTCTCATAAGGCAAACCTGGATTATTCAAAAAGTTATGTACATTGAAAACCACTAACACATTTTTCAATCCCTAGTTTTGTCTTATCAGGATTCCAAGGTCTTATTCTCTTCTCTACATACAGTGGAAGTAACCCCTGAAAAAGACCTTGTGCTGAAAGGTTGCTAAAAACAAGTTTTATAAGAGGAGGTCTTGGTTCAGGGGTTAAATTACCACATGTATACGATGGAATTCTGCTAAGATAAACTCCTTAGGGCCCAAATAAAAAGTTTATTTTATCCCAAGTTTATATTAAGCAGTATCATTATAAAGAAAAAAAAAAGGAACCTATGTACAGTAGTTTGTCTTAACCCAAAGTTCATCTTAAACAGAGTTTATCTTAAGCGGATTCCACAGTAAGAAGACGTCTACAAAATTAAAGTCATGATTGTGAAATGCTGTTGTGTTATCAACAAAAACATACCCTGATGCAAACTGCTGCTACAGGGACCTTGTTCCAGTGGCAGCTACATTCAAACAAACTGGAAAATTTTTAAGGCACCAACAATAGAAATAGCAACTGAACAAATACGTAGAGTTGAGAGAAAAATAAAACAAAACGAAAACGGATGACTGAGGATATTTTAGAGCCCATGAACAAAAATGGGCACAAAATGATGAAGTACAATATAAAATGCTCAAGCGGTACCATAAGTACATGCAAAAGAAAAATGGATCGATGGCAAAATGCTGGGAGATCAATCATTACCAGTATCACTAAATGTTACCAACTTTTATGCACATTTACAAGAACATTGACTGAGGAAGTAATTAAGAAGTAAAACACAGTCTAAGCCACTGTTTATTTAAAGTCAAACAAGTTGAAGAAAAAAAATACTGAAATTCGAAGTTATAAACACTAAACAGTTGTACCCATGGGGTTTGAAACATCTTGACGGACCCATATACATGTATAGTGGAAACAGTTCAAATACCGGTACTTGAACTATCTGGTGGAACCCCTGAAGTAATAATAATAGTTGAAATACCTTGAAAATTGTTGATAAAAACAGGTCTTGTAATTTGTAAGAGTGATGGGGTGTGGGGTCTTACTTAGTTCAGAGGTTAGATTAGCAGTTTTTAACAATTTGTTTAAAATTAAATTACCACTTATACAGGTGTCTTTAAGCTCAAACTTAGTCAAAGTCACCTAAGACATGACTATTTGTGGTCCTAATTAAGGGGTTCCACTAATAAGTACACATGTTACAGTAGGCCTACATCAAGTTCGAAAATGGTTACAATAATTCTATGTATCTGAGACCTTGAGAAATTCAGTGGTTTCTAAATTGGTACCGTATCTCTACCCGCTTGTACCTGTTCCTGGTTTACTTTATGCCTTCTTCTCCTTCACTTCAAGATACAGTAGACAGCGCAGGGCTGATTTTTTCGTGAGGGGTCAGGGGAGACAGTTGCCTGCAGCGCAAGCATGTAGTGATTGAGAGTTGAAATGAGCAGTGAATTGGAGTTGGCTTCAAAATTAGTACATTAGATCATACAATACGTACAAATGTAGTAGCTTTGGCACCCACCGCCTTGCCACTCAAGATAGCTACTGTATTGTACAATGTCGCCTCTAAGCTTCTTTAAAAAGAAGTTTCATGGCGAAGCTTTTTACGGAGCTAGTCTAGGTCTAAGTACAGTAACTTGTTAGCTTAGTTAAATTAAAGTAACGGGAATATCCTGCATGTTCTTTGACAACTAAAATGTCTAATGAGTAGTGTAGCCCATTGGTTGGCAACAAAGTCTCGTAAGTGTAAACCAAAATGAACAATTCGTCTTGAAGAATAAAAGGAAAACAAATTAGTGGAGAATAGCGTGAATCCCATAAGTTGTTTGTTTTGTTTTTAATCTTGTATTTTTTTTCTCAAGCTTGGCACATGTAATAATAATTATTCGAAAGATTTGGTCCTGTGCTAACAGTAATTAACAGCCTTCAAACGATCCCCACCCTAGTACCCACCCGAAATCCTCACTCCCAAAATGTCATAAGCTTGCATTGTCATTACATTCGCAATGGACTTGTATTTGTATCACTTATGCATGTAGTTGTGTACTTGTAGCTACATATGTAGTCTACCTTGCACAGGTTTGGGACACACCAACGAAACGCAGTGACACTGACAGACCAACACACGCAATGTTTATCTGTGCAATCCGCGTCGAAGTGCTTGGGAACAGCTACATGTACATAGTAATTCAGTTCGAAATACTGTATTAGAGCTTCGAGTTAAAGGATAGTTGGCAAAGAAAAAATACTACATGTACATGTATTTGAGATCCTAAAACAAGTTCAAGTTATCTGTATTCATTATGCTAGCACTGTAGCAGCAGCAGAAGACCCCAGTTCTAAACCAGCAGCAGAGACAATTTGGATGAAAAACATGAGGTAAAGGCGGGAGACTAAGTAAGAAGTTATAGGAAGAAAACATGTCTGACTCATCTCACTCTTTATGCCTGAACTTCAGTGTCTATTACAATTTAGATGTATCAATCTGCCCAGAATGTAAACCATTTCCTTCGGTATGTAGAGGCGCACATTGTCCCTGGAAACTGCTGAGGGCAACCTACAGCTGCCTATGGCTGGCAGATAAAACCCTACTTTAGACAAAGTCTGGCCTCGTGCCTTTTTGACAGTTATCACAACAGCAGGACGAATAGGAAAATGCTTCCTGCGCATCTGAAAAGGGTATATGTGTATATGTATATTCAGTGACATTATCAGAGGTATGTGTGGTATGAATACATGTTGTCTCTTTTCTGCATGCGTGCCAGAAGCAACCGCTGCATCAATTACTGGCTCTGCGGCCATCGGCAAGACACTCGCTCAGAGATCGGGAGGTGCATGGTTCGATCCCCGGCCGAGTCACTCAAACCAAGGACTTTAAAATTGGTATAGCAGCTTATCCGCCTAGTGTCTGGCATTATGTATTTAGTGTTCAGTCTGGTCGGCCCGGTGTCGATAATGTAACTATGTGTGGTGTATGCAATTGCGAGCGCTCCTTACATCACAGTGGCTGCTTGCTTTCATTATTGTCCCCAGCGTCTTCTCTGATTTAACTTATAAGTACCCCGAAGTTGACTAGGACGTTAAAAATGAATCAAAACAAAACAAAGCTGCATCAATTACATGGTCATGCGTTTCATGAATGATAGTACCTAGTACCATGATAGCAGTGTCCATTCTGAGGGTTAATATTGCGTTGGAGCAGGACTGGTAATGGTATCAATCGATAAGGGAGCAGACCTGATGGGTAAAACCTGATGAGTTCTAAGGGATATTGGTGTTCATTATCGATCACTGTACAGTGGAATCCGATTAAGATACATGTATCAACTGAAGTAGAAAGCATCTTTGCGTTCTCAAGCATACTGTCCAAGCATCGCAACATAGACAAAGGCTTAGTATAAATTTGCGAGTGTTGAAACGCGTGAAGTCTATAAAGCCTTTGCAGTTTAATGTAATTTTACTAGTGTTCTGGAGCCAAGGATGGGGTTTGCTTCCCTCGTTGGATTAAGGTTGGAAAACTTGATACTCGTTCGATCCAACGTTTTTTAATAGAGCCAAAGAGGAAAATAAAACTTTGTGGGTCCCTTGTTGAGAGGTCTCGCTGGGTTCGAGCTCGTTGGATTCGAGGTTCACTTTACAATAACTATCCTCACCTCATAGACATTTCTAAGTCAGTGATTCATGAAATTAATGGGGGTTTTTTTGTTGTTGTTTTTTTGTGAACAGTTACTCTAAAAATTCAATGCTTCAAGAAGTGAAATAAAAACTTATAAGCTGTGGCAATCTCTTAATTTTAATGTCAAGGGAATGGACACAAGCTTTGAATTATGAGGATTTAAATTGCACACAAGATGGTCACATTTTTTTACTGAGAAAATTATCTGCTTTGTTAATAGTACAAGTATTTAATTTGCTCCACCCTCTCTCACCCAGGCTTTGCATACTAGTACAAGCACAAACACAATCATTTTGAATGAGTCAAGAACACCTCAAAGCCAAAGACAATATAAAATGAAACACACACCTATTATAGTAGGCTACATGTAAATGATGTATAATGAGAATTTCAAATAATCAGACCTTGATCAACTTATTAGACAGTTTCTACTGTAAACCTTAAAAACATACATTTGAAGTTTGTAAAATGTTTGGCGGCGTTTGTAATCATAAGTACATTGATACATTAATAGGTAAAAACCTGCAAATGTTTTGATTGCTGCTCCTCTCTTGGGTTCAGAAGATAGATTGAATGGTAAAAACCTGCAGCTGTTTTGATTGTTGCTCATGTCTTGAGTTCAGAAATGCACTGGTTGGTAAGTGTGCAGCTCTATTTTGAATTGTTAATCCTCTCTTGTGGTAAAAAACTGCAGCTGTTTTACTTATTGCTCCTATCGTGAGTTTAGAAGATGTACCGGTTGTAAAAATAAAAGCCTGCAGCTGTAGTTTTAATTGGTTCTCCTCTCTTGTAACTCCAGAAGATTCACTGTTTGATAAAAAGTCTGCAGCTGTTTTGATTGTTGCTCCTGTCTTGAGTTAAAATATATTACATGTAGTTGGTATAATCCTGCAGCTTTTTTAAAGTGTTGCTCCTTTTTTAGTTCAGACAATTCATTTGTAGGTATATGCCTGCTGCTGTCTTAATTGTTGCTTCTATCTTGGGTTCAGAAGATGAAATAGTTGGTAAAAACCTACAGCTGTTTTGTTTTCCCTCTCTTATTCTTACAGTGTTACAGTTGAAAAATTATCAATCTCTAGGAAAACTGAGTCTACACTCACATTAGTCACAAGATGCGTGAATAACGCGAGGCACTATTCTCGCAGGATGCGTTAATAACACGGGGCGCTATTCTCGCAGGATGCGTGAATAACACGGGACGCTATTCTCGCAGGATGCGTGAATAACAGTTTAACACGGGGCGCTATTCTCGCAGGATGCGTGAATAACAACGCCCTTCCCAAAATAAATTATAGGGCTCAAATAGAGAGGAAAAACGGGGTTTTTTATATCTCTCTTTATTATGTTTATACCAACAGTTCTCGTTAAAAATGGGTACCACTGTAAAATAAGATAGGAAAATTTTGTTTGCTTGTTTTAAGTTTTATTTATGCCAGCTGCAAACATGACAAAACAATTGTAAGGGGCTACTACATGTACTGCTAGTGCTGCTGCTACAACCACAACCACTACTACTTCTGCTGCTGCAATAGTGCTACTACTACTACTGCCACTAAAAACTCATGCAGCCTCTAAAATCATTTAAATACATGTATGCTGAGACGTTCCAATAAAAAAGACAACTTTTTATAATGACTTTCAAACAAAAGACCTTACAGGTTATAGCAAAAAAACAAGTCATCTAAGTTATCTATGAACAACATATGTATTTTCTTTCAGTTCATAGCTTTACATGCAATTTTTAAAGATTACCTATTTACACATTTCATGTAGTCATATTAATTTGTTTTATTTTACTGTAATAGGCCTACCTGTGTAAATACATGTACAATACACATGTACAGTAATATCCGATTATATGCACAGCACTTGGGAGGCTCAACTAGAGTGGTTTTAGGAGATGCGTGCTTTAAATTAGTTTTAAAAAGTACTGTAGCAAAAATCTATTAGTGTAAGTTACTCCATTTAGAACGCGATAATAAGATCGCTAGCCTTGACCACACAAAGTCTAGAGTAGAACATCAACATTTTGACTGATGTGTCTTGAAGCCTAATGTATACACGTAGATCTATAGTGAATAGCAATATCGCACTGCAACCATCCAATGAGTCGTTGATGAAAGGGGGAAACCAACGGGATAGGGACGTGGGGAGGCATGGCCCAACGCTCCACAAGCTTACTGCAGTTTCAAGGGTAAAAGCTGACAGATCTGAAAAATTCTGCAACAACCGCCTTCTTTACATAAAAATCCTGCATACTAGTTTACTACAATAATAATAATCAGAACTGTCATGTGCAAATTTCCTGGCATTATGTTGAAAATTGAACATACAATTGACTGCACCGCATCAATAAAGATACATGTACTGTAAGTGGAAAGATAAAGTCTAAAAGAACATTATATTATAGACAAAGGAAAGTTTAAATTAGTAATTTAGGTGTTTATACAAGTGAGTGAAGAAGGTAATACATGTACCAGAATACCTATACGGGTAATCCACTTGACAAAAATGTTTAGACGAGCTGGGACTGAGAAGCAGAGAATGCTATTGCTAGTGTGTTGAAGGTGTGCCTGCAGGCCTATTTTTCAATTTCAGGTGGAGCTTCATTTTGTTGCCTTGGCTGAGGACTGTTGGACTTAGGTGGATGTAATGTAGGTTGCATAAGAATTGGAGACACATTTTATCAGTCCATTGAGGGACTCCATGCTTTTTTCACAGAGAGAGAGAGAGAGGGGGGGGGGGGGAAGAAACAGACAGTCCGAGATTTATAAATAATAATATAGAGGGGGCAGCAGAGAGAAAGGCAAGTGATACCTTGAGGCTGGAAAGTTTGGTGGTTGAAGTTTCAGTTCTATTTCCTGAGACATTTTTCTAGAAAAAAAGATTGCCGAAGCCAAAGTCTTGATAATGTTGATCTACTAATGCAGTCATGTCTTGAGACAAGACTCAATGGATTTTTTTTTATTCTAAAGAACTACCCACCTAAGTGAATCTATTTTTGCTTGTGTTTATGCATGTAAAAGGGGCAAGTGTGACGAGCTACATGTACAAATTTAGTCATAATAATTAGGAAAGATCTAGGCTCTGGATAGTTTAGACTGCTTAGCAACAGTCCGATTTAATAAAGCTGATTGATTGATTGATTGAAATTTTTACAAACCCAGTCCATCATCAACGATGATCTCCGGGCTTACGATCTCTTCAACTGTAAAGTATAATCTTGCCAACCTATCTCAATATCTAATATATTGAAACCAAGTTTTAAAAATCTTAGATACTATTTACAAGTTTTTAAAGTTTTCTTAACATTGCTTCAGATTTTGCCATATAATCCAATCTCTTTCAGATAATCTGAAATCTGAGAGGCTTTCACCTCTTGGAATAGTGTGTGCATATTACTAGTTGTATAAATATAATATTTTTGTTTGCTCAGCAAAAAATCTGCGCATTCCACTAAAATGTTTTACAGTGAAAGGACATTCACAGGCTGTACAATAGGGTTGTTCCCCTTTCAAAAGGTATTCACGAGTGATCCATGAATGGCCGATACGGAGTCTGCTCACAACAGTCTCTTGTTTTCTGTTCAGTCTTTCATCATAATTGAGTCTTTCTTTAAGTTTAAGATTTGGTCTAATTTCATGAAGTTTATTGTCGACTTCAGTATCCCAGTCCGTCTGCCAGTTGTTCAAGATGTGTGTTAACTATGAGTTTTAGGTCGGACCAGATGACTTGTTTATCATCGTGTATTTCCTGATTGAGTGCTACTGCTAGTTTAGCAAGTTCATCCACTTTATTTCCGGGTCTTTCTAGTATTCTACATGAGAAGGGATCTATACCAGGACGACTTTTGTCCGAAGGGCCATTTTCGCTAAAAGTTAAAAGGTTATAAATGTGAGCAACATTTTTATTCTTAAAAATGCTCCCCAGTAAGGCCTGTATGGCCGAGAGGCTGCTAGTGTATATATTAGTTTTATTTCACTTACAGATCTTAAAATTTTTTTTCGTTTAATGATATACTCTCAAGTACAGCATTAAAAACTGTTAAGACGTGTCTTCTGGTTGATCAGGATCTTTTGGGTAGACCTAGAAGGAGGCAGCTGCTACCTTCTCACTTTTCGACCCATCAGTGAAGGCCTCATTATAATAAGCCGCATATTTTTCTCAGAGTTAAGCAAATTCTTGACAAATACCATTTCGCTAGTATCTTCTTTTTTGAGTGATGTTAGGGAAAGATCAAAGGTTATGTTGTGTTCCTCCCATGGGGCAGGAATTCGACTACATATTCTTTTAGGATCAATATCTGCATTTAGAATGTCGAGGAGTGCTCTTGTTCCGTAAGGTGGAACCGTATTGGACCTATCGAACTCGAAGAGTTCGCGTGATGGGACATTCGATATTGTATTGTGGCACAGGTTGTTTGGTAAAGACTTAATTTTAAAATACACTGTAGTAATTTATTGACACTTTTTGTTGTCTGAGAGCAAGAGAACATTCACCTGCTTCAGCGTATAGGCTTTTTACTGGGGAAGTCCGAAAAGCACCTAGACCTTGATGATGAATTGGATCTAACTGTTTCTATGTGATTTTTGGCAAATCCATATACATGTACTATGGATTCATAGTCCAGTTTCGATCGAATTAAAGCTCGATAAATTAAAATTAATTTTAAGAGTGTTTTTATCTGCACCCCAGTCAGTGTGGCCCACAACACACAAATTTAGAGCCTTTTGACGTTTTCCTTAGCACTAGCAGCCTTTTACTGTGTTACGCAAGACAGGCATACCGTGGGTATCATTCTTTGCTCCCCTCCGAATGAGGGCCCCGTACACACAGGGGCGCTTAATAAAGCAGAGCTAACTGCAACTGAAACTAGTGCAACTCATCAAGGGCACCAAGTAAAATTTTTTTGTAGATATAAGCCCCACTCTGGACTCTTTAAAGTGTGTATCCGCAGATTTTCGCGTTTCCAAGACTAATCAAGATAAACCTGCCTAGTACAGATTCTTGGACGAGTAAAAATGACAGCAAACACCAATCTGCAATTTTTCTATGTGGAGTTAGATCTACTTAAAGCACAGCTTTGCTATGTCCAGAAAAAAAGGTTCAGAAAAAGACTACCATACTAATTTTACTATACATTAGAATAGTCCTTGGTTCACACAAAGACTGTCCCTTTTTACTCAGGGTAAAGGCCTACACAGGGCAATTTTATCGCGTCAACTTGACTTTTAAGTTCATGCCAAGGTGTTGACCAATAAGAGAGCGCCAACTCTAAACTCCAGCATAATTATCAACCTCGCAAACACGTGCGTCCTTCACCTGGCAAGTAGCAAACTCGGGGGTGACAATGCCCTAGGCCTAAATTGGCTATCGCTACGCGCATATCCAACCCATAGGTTTAAACCCTTTAATAAGGTGATCCAACCCAATCTAGCTGGTCGCATACTGCGAAACGAAACTACATTACTGTAAAATACCGGGAAACTAAAATGTATTACTATTTATAATATCGCAAAACTAAACTGATAGAAACAGGTCGAAGGATATGAGATATATAAGTCCGGCAGATGAATAAAAATCAGGCACCACGAGTATGACAAATTACACTAAAAATTCTGGCAGTGCCAGAAACATCCGGCAATCTTTTATCACTGCAGTTCTATCGTCAGTATGGTACGTGCGAGGAGTATGTTGCATCATCACGCTTGCTGTGCTCCAGTCTCACCCTACAACCCTTTGTCCACCTTTCTCTTTCTTCCCGAATTTTTACCAATCTCAGCGTGCGTTTAGCCAAGATAGCATGTGTTTAGGGTACACTGATTAAATAGAAAAAAAATCAGTCATAGCAATTTGGCTTTAGTTAAGCCTACTATGCATTTACCTGGCATTTAGCCAGACACTACTGTATTTGTATTTTGTACTATTTCTATATTGATATACAGTTGTACATAAAACATAGACTTGAGGTATGTGGCCTTTTGGGAATGGCACATACAGCATTTTTTTCTATTTAAAAAGGGTTTGAATGGTCAAGACGCAATGTTAGTAATACTCAGCAGTCATGGACAAACAAAGAGACAACTAGTTGAACTACTGAAAAATAAGCTAAAAATTGTGCAATTTTATAATATATTTAATCCAAAAGTCTCATCATGAATAAAACTATTGACTGTAGAAACAAGCTGTGCTGAATTCCATATGTCAAAAGCTTTTTATAATAACTAATTAACACACACTTGGCTCAACCCTCTTAACATTGGCAAAACAGTTAAAACCCTTTTGACTATATTGGAAAAGTCACAAGGATATCACAAGCTTTTAATCACAAATTCATTCCCTCACACACGCATACATGCAAAATCAAGTGCAGCCATCTAGTTCTGTTCCTCAGCTAATTTGGCAGCCTTCTCTACAACCTCCTCAATGTTGCCAACCATGTAGAAAGCAACCTCTGGCAAATGATCCAGCTCACCTAGGGATTGAAAATAATAATGGTTGATAATTACATGTAGTAAAATTACACATGCAGTTTCCTAACACATACATCACATGATCCCTAGCCCACGGGTGACGATAATGTATGATACAACAACTATCATAGGTGCCACTTTATAATTTTCAAAAAATAGAAGGAACTTTACTGGCGTTAAGTAACAGATGATGCAACTGACGAAGGCGAGAGCTTTTTTAGGCGGAGGGACATGCTCCCCAATAATTTTTTTGAACATTATCCAGCAAAAGAAGCGATTTAGAGTATTTTGGCAGCAATTTACTTCTTAATTTAAGTTTGAATATAACGATGGCAGGCACATCAAACCTCTGATTTTAATATAGGAAAAGAAGCCACATCAGAGGTTCGACGTGCCTGCCATCCATAATTTATAAAGCGTCATGACAGAGAATTGGCTTCAACCCAAAAAATTTAATTCCTCTTTAGACACTTTGCAAGTACTAATATGTTTATTTGATTGGAATACAGTAAGCCTACAGGTGTTTTCTATAGAAATGGAAGGCTCTAGTGCTAACAACACATGCAGCCCTAACATCTCAATATTAAAGTATTCATCAAAACCTGATTCCTTTTATTTTGAGCCATGTTTTATAATTTTATTTTTTTTTTTAAATCTGGACTGAGATCAGGAAGTGGCGTTCAATGCACCCTGTAACCTTCCTTTAAAATTTCTGATAGTCAGACAAATTTATTCTATACTAGATGACAGAGGTTAAAACAAAAAGCTAAGTACATGTGCAGATATCGGTATTTGCAGTAGACTAGGTGTAAAAGACTTAAAATCACATTGGCGATTTATTTAGATCTCTATCTCATTTTCCATTGTACTTGGCAGATAAAGATTTCTAGATGTTATGGCTTTCAGTTCATACCCATATAGTCTCTGTCTGCATTCCTGCCTAAAATAAATTTGCATCCCTCGGAAAAAAGTACAAATCTAAGACTAAATCAGACAAAACCTGAAAGTTATTTCAACAACAAGTACATACCATTGATAAGCATTTTGAACCCCTTGATTGTCTCCTTGAGAGGGACATATTTTCCTTCTGAGCCTGTGAAAACTTCGGCAACTTGGAAAGGCTGTGACAAGAATTTCATCATCTTACGGGCTCTGGCTACAGTCAGCTTGTCCTCTTCAGACAATTCATCCATACCCAAAATGGCAATGATGTCTTGAAGTGATTTGTAGTCCTATGATAAAAAAAGAACAATATAAAGCCTCTGCAATTACTATGCTGACTACAATCACTACATTTATTTTATATTCATATACAAAAGAACAATGACCAAAACCACACAAATAGAACTATGCATATTAGCAAGGCTCATTCATTTACAGAAATTTGTCAACAGCTTTCTTAACAATCACCATTAAATTAAAATTACTGAAGCAGGCTTGATATCTCTCTCAGTATCATCTTGATCTATCTCATATAAAACAAAGAATGAGATTATACTAAGGCTGTCTTGACTGCAGCAAACCTTATGACAAATTATTCTAAGAGCTCTGTAAACTTACCTGAAGAATCTTCTGGACAGATCTAGCAGTAAGGTAATGTTCCTCTCCCACTACATTAGGATCCAAAATACGAGAATTGGAATCCAGAGGATCTACAGCCGGGTAAATACCAAGCTCAGCAATGCCACGGGACAACACAGTGGTGGCGTCAAGATGAGCAAAGGTGGTGGCAGGGGCAGGATCTGTCAAGTCATCAGCTGGCACAAAAATAGCCTGAAAGACAATGCATTTTTTTAATGCTGACAAATGAGTTTCACTCCTTTTATTTTGTTAAATTGGCAAAAACTAACTCCTAATCAAGATTTATGAATTGTAAATGAAGAGAAGAAACCTATTTAAATCCACATAATGGTATGTTTACTTTCCTTGTACTGCCCATGAGGTTCTCGCCGTTCAAATTTGATAAATCAACTAGTTGGTTACCCACAACTCCCAATTTCAGAGATCCTACTTGCACATTAATAAAATTCATTACAATTATAATATGCAGACCTGCCACTCTTCAAAATGGAAAATCAGTATGATTGAGCTAAAAAATCAGTATTCAGAGTTAAAAAATCTGTATAGCCATGTGCCAGTACTCACAAACTCTGGCATTTTTTTTTAGTAAAAACATTAGGACTTCAATTTTAATGTGGCCATAGTAATTTAATTTGTTTAAAAAAATAATAAAACGAAAATTGTTAACAAGTAAAGACTACCATGCTCCATTTAATAATACAGAAGGCCTATGGTAAAGTATTTTCAGATTACTAACAAAAAAATTACAAAAACAGTGAAATAAACTCTGAAGTTTGGCTTATTAAGTGATAGTTGTCAAACTGTAAAAAATCAGTATTTTGTAATAAAAATCAGTATTTTTGAACATTTTGGTCAAAAAATCAGTATAATACTGATTTAATCTGTATGAATGGCAGGTCTGTAATATGTTTACTTTCTTTGCACTGCCCATGAGACTCCCCTCCTTCAAATTCGACATAACTACATTTGGCTACCTGCACAGAGGTGATGGATCCTTTCTTAGTGGTGGTAATTCTTTCCTGCATACTGCCCATGTCAGTGGCCAAAGTTGGTTGGTAACCCACAGCAGATGGGATACGTCCCAAAAGAGCAGACACCTACAATAAAAAATACAGAGACATTAATACTAATGTAACATTTAAAAAAAAACCCACACACTGAATTATCCAATTACTCCTGGGATGCAGGGGAAAAGATTACTTTAAAAAAAAAAAAGGTACAGATGGTCACTTCTTCCATCAGCAAGTTGATTGACACAATTTTTCAGTAATCTTCATTATTGTCCCTGTTTGGTTTGGGTCTAAACCATAACTTTGATAAAAAGCCCACATGTACTGGTATGCTAATTTTCTACTTTTTTTGTGCAATTATAATGTTACCAGGCCATGTTTTAAGGTCAAAGCTGATGTGTATATATTGCAATAATTTGTTTCAGCTACAGTGAACAGTGAAAATATTTCTAAAGTCCCAGTTTTCCAATCTCTAGTGTTAGTACTAGATCTAGAACTGGAAGTAAATGACCAATAAATTCTCTTTCTTATAGTAGGCAGTTTAGTGAAAAATTCATAATTGTCCCAGCTTCTTGAAACCTAGCTCAAAAGATGGGTCTTGCTGTTCTAATTAATGATCTTTTTGAATTTTGTTGATATCTTCATTAGTTATCAAGTTATGGATTTTTTTCGCATTAAATTCCGCCTAATTTTGGGCCAAAATTACTATAGAGATTTTGTGACAACATTTACCAGATTTTATGACAAAATGACCATAAATCAGTCAAATAAGCATTGTTTTCCACATATTTTATATCGAAATGTCAGGAATTTTGTGTACTATTTGAATAAAAACACCAATGTTC